>JACBAD010001797.1:0-23571 GCA_014281905.1 Aspergillus hiratsukae | reverse complement strand
GGCTCACACACTCGGTACAGGCTCACACACTCGGTACAGGCTCACACACTCGGTACAGGCTCACGTAAAGGCTTATGTACACGTACAGGCTCACTGTTACATGTGGCCACGGCCTCGCATAGGTCTAACACTCACGTACAGGCTCATGTATACTCCTTCCAGGCTATGGGTACAGCTCCAGGCCCGCGGCCACGTTAGGGGGTGCGGACTGCCAGCCATGCTAACGGCGCTGGTGGGGAGCACCTTTTCGTTTCGTATATATATAGAGCACCTCTATGTATACTTTGTAAGTGTATGCGGGGTAGCGGTATGCACAGTAATAAATTATATAACATTTATACAACTTTTAGTAAGTATGCTATATGAAATTAGATAAGATCTACAGTTGCTGAGACATAGTCTCCCAGGAGACTCAGTATTGCACTCTTATAACCAGGCTCTTACATGTTGCTTGGAAAGCCCAGCCCCCGCTCAACACGGTTTTCGGAGGTTGAGGCGTCTGGGTCATCGCCATCCTCGCTTTTCACCATTGTCGTCTACAATGACTATGAACGCATATCTGTCCACTTATCGATCGTTTGAACGAACAGAACATCAGGATGCTCCGTCCAAGTTCTCGATCACAGCGTCTCGAAGTACCTGGTCGATTGGAGTAACCCTTCGCCAGCTCGTCGGTTTCACAAGGCCTTCCGCGGCCAACCATACCATGTCGTATGCGCTTGTTCAGTACTGCCTCAGCCGACTTCCCATGCAACACCTTGAGCGACTTGGACATCTCCAGATTCCCTTCGAAATACACGCAGCCCCGTTTCAATTCCTTCAGAAGCACCACAGTGCCTTTGGTTTCGACTGGTTGGAGAGATTGGTCTGGAGAACACACGACCTGCACAAGCTTTACAACTTCGTCCGACCCGAATTGCTCTTGGCTCAGGAATCCGACTCCCAGAGGCTTGTTGCGATCCTCACCATCATGCCTGGGGAAGATTACATTCGACATTATGCAAGCATGCTGGAGGTTGCTCAGCATGACGGCGCAATCCCCTCGAACGATGGACCAATCCACTGCGTACTGTACCCTCACCTCACGCAGTCCATCATGACGTGGACCGGACTTACAGAGCTCTCTGCCAACGTTGAACCTGGAGACATTGTAGTTCTCGGGTTTGTGGCCGAGCTGCTTCCACGTTTTGCCTCTCTTGTACCTACATCTCGAGTGATTTGGCGACAAGACTCGCAGTATTACGGTCTGGTCCGGCTCGAGCTTCGTCCGGGGCTCGTGTTCAGTCTCGTAGGTGCCAAGTACAGCTATTGGGGCAACCTAGGTGGGCGCGTTGTCACGGAGCTTGCCGCTCGCAGACCACGGGCCATCTGTTATATTGCCAAGCAGGGCACGCTGCTATCGCCTGACGATATTCACTGCCGAATCTACTCGCCCACAAGATACTGCGTCTTTGACAAAGGCCAAGCGTGCTGGCATGGAGACGATCACCCAGCCTTACCAATCAACCCACTCTCATCCAGATTTCCAACCTTTGATCGAGGTCTGCATGTTTCGACTCCCACAATTGTCGAGCAGGATGTGGAGTTACGAACACAATTGGAGGCCCATGGCGCTGCGTCCATTGACAACGAACTGGCGCAGATGGCAAGAGCACTCACGGACGTGCACGAAGAGAACCCTTCCATGTCTCGAATTCAATTGCTGCCCATCATGTTCATTACCGACTATCTCCGACGTCCAGAAGAGTTGGGAATGTCAGTGCCATTCGACCTGGCATCGCGGAACCAAACCGTGCAACGCAACAAGGAACTCTTCCTGGCCAGGGCCGCCCACCTGGTTCTAGAAGCATTTGATGTTATCCAGCGTCCCAAGGCCATCATAGTCGGGACGGGATACGGTGTCAAGACCATTCTCCCAGCTCTGCAAAGGCGCGGAGTTGAAGTCGTTGGATTATGCGGTGGTCATAACCGTGTCAAGACTGAGACCGTCACGACAAAACACAAGATTCCATGCGTTGATCTCTCTTTGAAAGAAGTGCAAGCATGCCACGGCGCCAATTTGCTCTTCGTTGCTTCTCCGCACGACAAGCATGCTGCCCTCGTCCAAGAGGCCCTCGATCTCGGCGGCTTCGACATAATATGCGAAAAGCCACTTGCCCTCGACACGACAACGATGCGACATTTTGTCGATCAATCGCTACGCTCTTCTCAGCTGTGCTTGATCAACCACCCTCTTCGCTTCTACCCGCCGCTCATTCATCTGAAGGTTGCCTCGAAAGAACCGACCAACATTCTGACCATCGACATTCGGTACTTGACCAGGCGACTTGCCAAGCTCGCTCATTGGAACTCTTGCTTCTCCAAAGCCGCCGGAGGGGGCATGATGCTGGCGATGGCGACTCATTTCCTTGATCTCATCGAATGGCTTACAGATTCTCCACTCACCCATGAATCGATGGAAACCATTACCACGTCAAACTCGATTGCTCCTCTGCCGACCGAAGACGCCCAAATCACAAAGACTCCCGATGTCGAGTCGGCGTTCAAGATGAGTGGCTACTGTCGATCGTCCACGAAATACTCTGTCGACTGTGACGGGGCTGCAGACACCGAACTCTTTTCTGTCACCATGCACCTTGAGAATGAAGATGAGCTTCGGTTTATCCAGCGAAAAGGAAGCCCTGTACTGCTGGAACAGCGCCGCTCGGGCCGGGAGTGGTTGCCTTTGAAGGTGCATTTGGAACAACGCGTTCGAGATGGCTCTCCGTGGCAGGTATCCTTTCAGTACTTCGTGGAAGAATTGGTGGAGGCTATCTGCATGGGCAAGGGGTCGGCATTTGCGGACAAAGCCACTGGCTTTGATGACTATTCTAGACAAGTTGGAGTCTTCGGATCCAGGGTGGGCATAGTCTGATGCACTATATCCGGTATTTTGGCTAGTCATGGACGACGAAAAATAGTGATCGTGTTTCAAGCTTGCGCAACGTTCATGAAGCGTCGCAATGTTGTGTAGTAGCATTGGCAAGCAGCTGCCTCGTGGCCGCAGCAGGACAGACAGCTGTAGACCCGGTGAAGCTCAGCGATATCAATGGGTGCGTTCCGAGCGTAGGTGGAAAGCCACATACGTGCTGCACAACACCACATGTATGAGCGTGGTTGCTCTGTAGGGAATTTGAGATGTTGATGTGGGGGCTCCTGGTCGTAGAAGGCTTCCCTTGCACCTGACCAACCTAACCTAGGACATGAAATAATCGTTTCGTATTCACATGGCATGGGAAGGAGATGTACAGACCAAGAGTGTGCGCAAGATGATGGTATTCACTCGCCGAGTGCATACGCACAGTGCAGGCTGATATGGCGCACAGAAACTGTGTGTACGCAGAACCGACGCGTACGCAGAACGCGCGGGTGGAGTGGTCCTTTTCAGCCAGCATACACCAAGTTAAACTATGCATAAGCTGTCAGGTGAGATGCAAATTTTTGCCATCTTTTACACAGTCAATTCTTTCGCAGCATTCATCAACTAACCCACTGCTAACCGTCACCAGCCAAATTCAACTCGGCGCACGGTAAGCCCCGATGGCAGACAAAAGCAACCCCACCTCGCCTCGATTCCCGATCCGAGACCCTGAAGGTCCCCGCGCAGCGCTCCAGGCCCCAGCCGACAGCTCCCAGCTCCGATCTCCCCCTCCTCTTCTCGACATTTGCATCTGTTTCTCTTCTTTCCTTTCCACACCGATTTTCTTTACACCTGCAGCGAGCAACGACTTTCACCTGCTCAACCTCTACCGTTCAATATTCGTATATAGCATCAAGATACAGCCCAGTAATATAGCCTTAACCCCACGCAGCCATGGCCTCGTCATCATCGCTCCCCTCCAACGTCCGCATCTCGCAGCATCCCAGCCTCCAGGCCAAGCTCAGCCAGCTGCGCTCGAAATCGGCCGGCTCGCGCGAGACGAACGCGCTCGTCCACGAGATTTCTCTGATAGTCGCCTGCGAGGCGCTGTCCAAGTCGCTAACCGCCGTGCCGGAGCCCAAGGTATCTATCTGCGCTGCTACAAGCACATCCCCTCGCTTGTTATTCCTCCTTTCCTTGGATGCTGCAAAGGGGCGGCAGCTAGTATACTTTTTTTGATTCTTTTAGGATCAAACTCCTATCGAATTCGAATATGAAACCGCAGACGTCTCCCCGAGCACAATGTGCATCGTCCCCATTCTCCGCTCCGGACTAGTCTCCACCCTCGACCCCGTCGAGTACTACAACAACCTCCCCCACCACATCCCCTCCTCTACCTCCACCTCCGACGCCTCATCCCTCGTCATCCTCGTCGACCCCATCATCGCCACCGGAGGCACCTGCGCCGCCGCCGTCCAGACCCTCCGCGAGTGGGGCGCCAAGATGGTCCTGGTCCTCGCCGTCATGGGCGCCGCCGAGGGCGTGCGCAAGGCCGCCGAGGAGTGGCCCGAGGGGTCTGAGTTATGGATCGCGGGCGTCGACGCGGAGCTCACCAAGGAGGGCATGGTGAAGCCCGGGCTGGGTGATGTCGGTGATAGGCTGTTTTTGACGATTGGAAAGTAGACCGGTTTTCTGGTTTGTGAAGCGGGCATTGGAGTGCAGAATGTAGTATTATTAATATATACAAATTTTAGACAATGTTGTTGTTGATGTTTGTCCGTGCTTTATACGCTGTACTGCTCTTCATCCAAAACCGTCTTGGCCCTCCAGCTCGCCTCTACCCAAGCACCGCTCACAAGACGAGGCAGCTTGGCTCTCGTGCTCAGCTCCTGTCTCAGCGCATCCGCTTCCTCTGAGCTGCTCCCCACGAGCACAACGTGCGTGAGCCCCTCGCTCTCCATCCCATCTACACAGACACCGCCTCCATATCGTACATGTCTCGCCAGTCTCTCTACCCCATCTTTGTCCTCACCCGCCGCGTGAAAATACACCACGCACCGCTGAAACATCATGCTCCTCACCTGCACCGCCAGATCCCTCCCCTCTCCTCCAGCTCCTCCAAAAACTGCCCTTTATCAAACGGCATCCCCTCGCTCTCAATCTTGGGCATGTCCCTCATCAGCTCCCGCAGCTCCTCCACGCTCAAGTCCCTTGCAAAACTATCCCCAAACTGGTCCGTGTTCACAGTGGTTTGATCTGGTGCAAAAGGAACCCGCCATTACGCCTGATGTCAAGAAGGGTCAGCGGGACATGCACGTCGCGCACACTACGTATGCGTCAGGCTCAACGATTCAGCAATCCGAGTTTCTTCACCTCCGTTCCGTTTGGTATATATACCAAACCGCAACTGACATGGACCACCTTTTCCGCGACAGCCCTGAGACGTCGTACAGGGAATACGTTTCGCCGGAAAATGACGATCTGACAGCCGAACTCGTCCCAAAGCTGTCTACATATTGGAAACGATATCACATAGGGGTTTCTGATAAGGCGGATCTAGAGACTGACATTCATTGCCGTCGGTTGTCCGGCTTAGTCTGCCATAGGGTAGGTGCAGGGGTAGGGGCGAGGGCCTACCGTCTTGGCCACCAGCCGTTAGACGCATCTCAACACCTTATCCACCCCGATATAGGCGCACTTGTAGTGGTTCTTTACGTTTCCCCCCTCTTCTCTGTAGATTGGGCACAGTGATCGCAGATTGTGTGACCGCAAGCTAACGTGTGCTGCGCTGAGCGACAGATGCAGTAAAGACAAACACGCGTAGATCTTCTTCGGCATAACCAGCCGCTCCTGGACTTCAATTCGTCCACGCGCACAGCCGGATGTTCGTAGTCTGATGCCCATGACAAAGGTGTCTGACCAGCGGAGTAGTTGTCCACTATGTATTTCTGCAGATCGAGAGAATATTTCTGTCTGGTTGAACAGCAGCCAGCACTACTATTACTCTTGTGCCTCAGGCATCATGATGACTTTTTCTGCTTTAGGCAAAAAGGCTGCTTCAGGCACTCCGGTGAAACACATACCAAACAGAGTGGTTCATTCCGTTAGTACACCATTCAGAAGATCTGTTGGTTCTTGAAGCTGGAAAAGTCGTGGTAAAATGACGGGTCCGCGATGTCCAGTTTCCATTAATTCTTCACTGACGCAACATCCTGGAAGTTGAGCGACTGACTCGCGACGATGGCTGCGCCACGTACGAATGTCTCGGAATTGATGCGACCTCTTCTTTCTTAGAAGGATGGTTCGCCGCTCTGGAGCTCTTGGGGCATGAAACATGGCCACTTTGAGTGTCAGTGGCTTTTCTTCTCATCATGGCCCTAGTTAGTCGATGGTTTGCATGAACTCCATCGTTATCCACGGTACGGTGCTTGGCTTTCTTAAGTGCTTTCTTCCCAGGTGCAGCAGTTAAGGGTGTGGAAGCTTCCAAGTGAGCGCGAACAGGTGATACCGTCATGTCCGCGCTTGACGGAGCTTCTCTGAAGGATGATCTCGCATCCCTTAACTTGAGAGATGTGGGAGGGGTGTTGGGGTCTGGGCTGCATGTGGCATATGAAGAGTCGCTCCGTTCTCTGTCCTCAGAAGTCCCTGGCTCATGCCCACTTAAGATCGATGAGTCACAATCTTGCATTAATCGCGGGTCGATCGGTGGAATCTCAGGGCTTGTATTAGTAGTCGAAGGCCCGCGTTCATCGCTTGTGTAGAGTGTAGGGAGGCTGGAAGTGTTTAATGTGTCCGCAATAGAGTCAGGCTGCAGGGACGGTGACTGGGTTGAGAATCTAATGCCATCTGCATTAAACCCTGGCCTACTTTTACACAGTTGACCCAGTCTTCCGTCCGCTGACGAGAGCGACATCTCGCCAAACTCCCGGAAAGGTGTTGCCAAATGGTTTGAAGGTGAAGGAACAGGGTGGTGTTGAGCCACCTGTACAGGGGTTAGTTTTGCACAGTTGTCCTCGACGAGCGTAGAGCCATCCGGCTGTCTCTCGGCCTCGGCAGAATTGTGACTGGTGGATGGAGTAGTAATATTTAATTCTGAAGCAGTCCAGTGGATAACACAGAACATTCCAGCCTCGCTGGAACCAAGTCTTTGCTGTTTCTTAGCCCCTGTCCACTCCTGAGATCTCTTCCTGCCTTGAGAGACAGCATCGGTTCGAGTGCCGATCTTGCCCTTGCTGTCTAACTCATTGCCAGATGCGACCCAGATCGCTTTGTGCAGACCATGCGTATCACTCAAATGGTAATGTAGCTGAGTTTCGGAGTCAAACTCGGTTTGGCACATCAGGTGAGAACAGATGTATTTCCCGCACATCATCTTCATATTGTTGATGACATGGCTTCTCAATTCATTGCTCCTCTTCCAGGATCTCATGTGGTCTGAGGGGGGCAGACTTTCAGTGCTAAGACAAAAAGGACAGTACCCTGGCTGGACAAGAGTATAACAGTAAGTGATTATTTCGCACTGTTGGGACATGCCGTGCTCGATGTGCATGTTGCAATGATCTTCCCATTCTTTTGCGGTGTAGAAGGCGAAGCACTCATAACAGTACTTCAGCTGCGTCTCCTCGCACCCAAGCATCTTGCAACATTCCTTGCGTTGGCAATATTGGACGTGATTAGATCGCTTAGGGCGGGTCAACCTGAGAGATATTAGAAGGGGTTTGTGTTGGCGTCTGGATCACTCACTGAGTTAGATCACATTTCCCAACCGGGCATCTCCCATCAACTGGCTCCTCCCCAGGCCGGTAGAAAACATTGTAGTCTTTAGTACAGTAGGCCAACAGGCTTTCCACAACAGAGAGCATATCTTGATAGGATAGATGATTATCCATCGGCATCATATCGGCGACAGTTTGACGATCAGGCTGCGCCTTAAACAGACAGTGGGCGGCGTCGTTATATATGACCGCTTCTGGACCCTTCCCTCCAGCTCTGACCTGCATTTTGACACGCCTTTGGATTCATTCCTCCCTGTACTTAGCAAGTTCAGAGTTATGGAGTCGAGTCTTCAAGACTTGTATTTACTTTCTAGTGAGCTTTATGGCAACGCCAGCATCCTCATCAACTTTGTTGGCGCCACTCTCATTGTCGGCATCACTCACTTCAGCCATACTCTGGTCATTAGATTCCTTGCAATTTTCCCAAATCTGCAATTCTTTAAGTCACCTTTTGAGTTCGCGCAAATCTTCATTTTCCGCAATAGCATGCTGTCGCTCAGCTGGTAGGTGCCTTGGGTAGCCAATTGCACAGTATTTCCCAACACCTCTGAGATATTTAATATGGTCAAGGCACATCGTCTCTCCAAGGAATGCATCCATGCTACTTAGGGCTAAGGTGTTGTCTATGTAGCTTCTTCCAAAAACATTAGGATCCTTTTGCATAAGAATCTGGCTTCTCTCAGACTCAGTCACTACTTCTGTAGGCGAATATCAGACCATTCCGCCCTGAAGCAACAAGTGGAGTGGATCTTACTGTTAAGTCTATTTGCAAGACCCTACCTCAGAGTGTGAATTGGAATAATTTCAGGATATCTAGCATTAACAATAACCACCTAAAACAGGCAGCAGAAACACTCTTGTGTCCATGCACTGTTTGAGAGTCCCCCAAATCTAGTGACTTAGCGTAGCACAGGTTCTCTGGCCACAGATGATCTCCATAGAAGGGGAATAGGCTCATTATTATCCGGGTTCCAGTTTTTCAATGTTTCCAATGAATTGAAGTGCAGAAAAGCCCCATCCTAAACTGCTATTTCCAAAAGTCAAGGCACAGGGTTGAATCGCAACTTGCCATGCTCTCTCATTGTAATGCAAAAACTGGATGCATGGCATTAGCTTTAGAAGACTCTGTAGATTACCAGTGACATGCACTGTATTCTTAGGATTATCATTATTTTTGACCCATATCTCACTGAGACAGAAGAAGAGTTCAATCTCGCCGTCCATTCTACAATATATATAAAGTTCGATGTCCTATGGTATGTTAGAACAAACAAAACTTAGCTTAGCAGATCTCTTAAAGTACTTCATATCAGAGCCCATGCTCGTCTTTCTTCAATGTATTGGGTATAAACATGCCAATCTGAGCTCCAGAGTAGCAGTAAATCAGGATCGCGAATGTCAACTGAACCCTGTATCTCAGATAGATGAAAACAGGATCGTCATCGGTCCACACAGAGATAAGAATGTTCGTGAGATCACAGTGTGTGAACATATGTTTCGCCCTTCTCCTATCCTTGATAATATCATCTTTAACAAGCGATTTCGAAATCCACTTTTTTTGCAGTTAGTATCCGCAGAAAGTCCTTCAATGGCAAATCCACAAACCCTATAAACATCCTGAGTATCCTTCTTGTCAAAACTAGACTTGGTGAGACGGGTGAACCCTGCAAAGAACTGCTTCGCGAAATCCAGTACAGATGACTTTGTAGGGCGCAGAGAGATCATTCCGTACGAAGAGAAAATGTAAAATTGTATAAAATCCTTGATCATGGCCAGATCTGGGACGGGCTGTCCTTCACAGAGGCCCTCTTCTCAGGATTTTTCATCCTCTTGGGACGCCCATCTACGTGTTCAAGAGACAAAGATTCAGTAAGATGAATGAGTGTACATTAAAGGAGTATGGACGGCACTAACACAATATATACCAATAGAACTCATTCCTGGAGAACCTTGGATTTGTCTGAATAGAAAGTCTCACAATGATGTTGGTCCTTTTCTCGATTCGCTCCTCAAATATAGCTGTTGGCTTGGGCGACAGCCAGTCTATCAACCTTTTGTCTTCCTTTGGGCATTTCTGCGGCAGAGAGATACAGTGTGACGGGAAGGGGGGCAAACAGTATTCACAGCAGGACTGAAAGAAGGAATAGGCAACAGATTGCGAAGCAGTGCAAGATGTCAGGACGAAAGAGTGACAGAGAAGTCAAGGAGGGCATGGCAGGACTTCTTCGCGCCTCTTTGTCGGGGGGCCCGTGGGGACCCTGATTTCTCAGAGCCACATTGCTCCCTGTGTCCTAGTCGACGCATTGTTAACGCCTAAGTGAAGCTGCTAGAAAACTGGCGTGGAGGATAAGGGGTCAAGGGTGAGTGTTGGTTGTTGAAGTGGTGAGCGAATCACCACGGATGGGTGAGGAAATCACCCCGAAGGCGTGAGCGAATCACCTTTGGAGGTGAGCAAATCACCTGACTCACCCGGCTCACCCTCTTAAAGCGGCAATGACTGAAAGAGGAAAGGAAAGTGCCCTCGTAGATTTTTGAACGATAGTATTACCTACCTATGATCATCTACTATGCAAGCAGACTTATACAAAATCTAGTCAATACGTCTCCCTTTATCATTGAGAAGATGAGGTCCAATCCGTTCAACTTCCCTGATAGTGATAATATTAATTATTTACCCTGTTCCAGCGCTGCAGCTAGAGAGAGAAACCAGATTGCCAGTCACTATTCGTGTTTTCGGGTGGTCGGTACCCAGTGCCTTCTCATAGCCTGCCAGTGCTCGCTGGTACATCTCCTCTGCCTCCTTCAGCTTGCACTGATTTCGGTAGAGATTCCCAAGGTTGTTGACTGTATTCAATGTGGATGTATGATCTGAACCCAGTACCTTCTCCTTGCCTGCCAGTGCTCGCTGGTATATCTCCTCTGCCTCCTTCAGCTTGCCCTGATTATTGTAGAGAAGACCAAGGTTGTTGACTGTATTCAATGTGGATGTATGATCAGGACCCAGTGCCTTCTCATAGCCTGCCAGTGCTCGCTGGTACATCTCCTCTGCCTCCTTCAGCTTGCCCTGATTGTAGTAGAGAAGACCAATGTTGTTGACTGTATTCAATGTGGATGTATGATCAGGACCCAGTGCCTTCTCATAGCCTGCCAGTGCTCGCTGGTACATCTCCTCTGCCTCCTTCAGCTTGCCCTGATCAGAGTAGAGATTCCCTAAACCAAGGCATGCTCCCCAGACCGCAATATTGTCATTCCGCCAATCCCCGTGACGCACGTAATTCGCATGTGGAATAAGGCGTCGTTGAAGCTCTGAATAATTTCTGTCACTCGTGCTGGGCACAGTGTATCCAACACATATCAGCGCTAGTTCATCCAGCTGAGTCAAATCGATGTGGTTGCCTGTGCTAGCGACGTGAAGGCACCAGTCTTGTATAACTGGATGCATTGCATAGCTTCCCTCTTTAAAGGGACGTCAAAGCAGGGTGCTACACAAGTAAAGTCTATTTAGTAGCAAATTCAAACAAGATAAGATGGATTGAAATTCAGAGCATCTCACCAGCATGTGCCAGGGTTTCTCGTGCTGTTGGAGTACTATCAATCTGATTGATTGGAACCACCAAAAGAAGCTCTTTAGCATAGGCCGCTGCCACTGCTGCCGCATATCCTTGCCATTCCTTGTTCTTGTGAGAGTCAGCGTAGTCACAGATGCCCCGAATGACCAGACATGGGAAGTCATTCATGAGTCCTGCAGCTTCCATCTCCACACAGTATACCCCTAAGTCCTGCGCCAGCTGATCCCGACGCCTGCCGTCCTTCACTACTTGATTCGCAGACGCAATCAGTCCATAGTGAATAATTGGTTCATCATGACCTCGCGAAGGTCGTGGAATGAGTTTGGATCGATCACAATTGACACATGTATTCAATGCCCTATGCTCATATTCTGCTTGGTATAAAAAGTCTTCTTGGCTTGGTCGGGCAAAGTTTGCAGCTCTGCGAGGCGTTTTGACTTGGATATTGGAAATAAATTCGAGAATCCGACTATCTTCTGTGAGGTGATGCGCTTGAAGTGTAGCGAGTGCAGTTAGCAGAATCTTTGGCGGCCGGTTCAACATCCCTGTCCGCTGGAATTGACCGCCGCTCAACGCTTTACCAAGATCATATTGTATCACACCTCCAGATGTGTCCGCTGGCTGGCTCACGACAACATCACCCAGTCGAATATCTGCATGGCTGCTTGGTACTCCTCCGCCGATACCGACCATAAGACCACACCGGATGGAGTGAAAGCTGGACAACAGCTGCATCGCCACTGTTGCAGCTGAAATAGTGCCATATGCGCCACTTGGTAAACAGGCAATAACAATATTGTGTTCCCCAATATTTCCAAGAATGTACGTATTCTGATCTGTCGATGGGAGGGGTAAACTTGGGTGTATTGCGTCTAACATCAGCTTCGCAGCCGCCATCTCCAGGGGCAAGGCGCATATCCATCCGACCGTGTAATCGTCATGAGATAGAGAGGTTCTGGCAGCCATAATGGACCATGTCATGATTGGATTCTTGAGATGGAATGACTATTCTAACAATCCATAGGGTAATATGACAGAAAGAAAAATGTCATGAAACTCAAGTCTTGCGAATAAATGCCAGTTATTCACGAGGCAGGACTCGGGAGGAGCGGGGTTGTGAAGTGAGGCTGGGGCATAGCCGCATAATGCTCTTCACAGCCAATCATCTTCATAACTCTGGATTAGAGAAAGAGAAACAATGCCGACAGATTACGGAGTACTATTCGATGGTTGTGGTTGATAACGTGGTCTAGCCAGGCTATCTACGATGATCTATATACAAGGAACTACCGCCAGTTAAGTCATTTGAACGCTCAGATGTTTCGTCATTTCGCATTCGAAGCGTTTAGTAGGGATGTTGTAATTACAAATTGCCTACCTCATTACAAAATCTTGAAATTCCAATTCTTTTTTTCCCATCATAAGCATTCAAGGGCTCTCGTTGATAAGTTACCTTGAGCAGTAGAAGTGACCAAGCTGATTTGTGCGGAGTTTCGACCTCCCCTACAGAAAGCTCTGATTGCATAAATTGGATCTAAACTTACCTGTTATAGATTAGCTTGATTCCAAATCTCAAGGCCCGGTGGCTCAATAGACTATTCAGAACTAAAGTCTTGGCAGTGGGGCAAGGAAATAATCATCATATGTTTGTTGGTCAAGCCAATTTCGAGAATGACTGTAGTGTGCTCAGGACTAGTGTATTCGGAGCTAGCATAGTCCACGTTCGGGTCCTCTGGTAATTCTGCTGCGGGGATCTGGGAGCGCTCGCTATCGAAACTCGTGTGCCAAATTGGTAGCTTTGCTTTGGCGGCATTCTGCCAGGCCTGATCACGAAGAGGAGTGCGAAAACTCATCAGACAAGAGCACAAAGCTCTCTCAACCCTGGTCCGCGGCCCCCGAACGTTTCTAAAGTCTGCATGTAGGTTGATATCGCGCTCACCTACATCGTAGTATAATGTGGTTGGATCGTCGAATGGCACCCACAGTTGCACATCTATAAGACCGTTCGTGATAGAAGAGCATCCGACTCCATATTGGATCATCCCATGGAACTGTTGAACGGCCACAGACCCAGCTAGCCGTGCAGCATTGTACCTCTGCTTTTCCGGCCCATCTGTTGGTATAGAGTCTGGTTTGACGATTTCCTGCCAAAACTTCATCGGTCGAAATCCTTCACGTATAGTCTGCACTGAAAGTTTATGAGGGGGTTTGTACTCAACGGTAGTCAATAAGGTATTTCATTGACCGTCAACGCGATGGATGCAGAATTGGTCGGGCCTAGAGGGCCGGGTGTCCAATCCCGATCGTTCAACCTCATCCAGAGCATTAGCATGGTTGTCAAACCACACACCATCACCAAGCCCAAATTCTTCACGGGCTGCGGGTATCTTGCATAGCTCCGAGATTATATCACGCACATGATCCTCAACGGCAAATCGCTCGTAACTTTCGAGATCTTGTTCACTGCTGATCGGACGAAGCGCGAAACGCCGACCAAGGCCCTCTAATTCAACTAACGGCGCAAATAGCTGCGGAGCATCCTCTTCGGTAGGCTGTAGGTAGCGGCAAACCGACGCGTAAATTTCTCGTTGTCTTGCAGCACAATCTGTCCATGGGCGCAGCCGTATGGGGCAGTACTTTCCGGTAGGGGGGGGAATGGTCCCTGTTGTGGAGCGAGAAGGGACTTCGACTCTAAGGGGCCGCCAAAGGAGATCGTGGCAATGTCGGATGAACTCTCCAAAAGTCGTCGGTCGGTTGCGCTCCCTCTCTTCCCTCTCTCTTTCCTCTGCCTGTCTCTGACGATCCTCTGCCTGTCTCTGACGTTCCTCTGCCTGCTTCCTTTCCTCCTCTGCCTTCAGAAAAAGCGCCTTGTAGTCTGGGGAGCTGCTTCCACTCATCGTTGCCATGAGAAAGGGATGGAAAACCCCATGGTGACGTTGTTGGTCAGACTGTCCCTGTTACTAAATGTCCGGCGGAGCGGCATCTCGGCGAAAGTATTTATCCACCGAAATGTAGATGCGTTGGAACCCTTTCCCCTTACTACGGGGTCCCTGGGACCAAGGCCTCCCACGCTTTTGACGTCCTGTTGGGTCCAATATGACTTCTATATTATGTTCATCCGCCAAGCTTCTCCTTGAGCGCAAAGTGGACAGACAGTACAATCATCACGCGACCCCACTGATATCGGTAAGGTAAGCAGAAGAACATTCAAGCTACAAAATACAACTTCGCTGATTATAGCATATGTAGATCCATTGATGTATCCCGTTTTGTCTGCTGAGTTATAGCGCCTTCTCCACATTCCAATTTTGAGCTCTGTCGTCCCTGAGACCGTCCTTGTCTGCCTTCTCATGCATCGACTCCTTCGTGAGTCGCCAGTAACCGACGTTCGAAATGGCATTCGCTGTGACTGAGCGTGTAATACTGTTACGGAAGCATATCAAGAGACGTTGAGAATGGCACACGCAGCTTCATCATGAGGAGTAAATTGTCTCAGGCTGACTCTGCTTGGGCAAGCATGGTATTCATGCGTGACTACACCATGGTGGCTATTGATAGGCCCTGCACTGTCGCGTAGATGCCCTCGGCTGGCTCTTGACTGGTGATTCAGTATCTTCTGCTGCGGGCCTGGCACCGGGTCAACAAACCTGGATTAAGTGGCAAGCAGGACCTCAAGCACCCCAAGACATTGTTGAGGATGATACTCAATCGCCGTTAGACCAAAGTTCGAGGACCTTCGACCGGTTGGCCCGCAGGGTTTCTTATGAATGCAGAGTAGTTCCATTTTCAGGACAAGGCACCATTTCCATGCTTGGGTGCGTGGGGTATCAAGTAGTAATGTTTCGCCTGATGTACACTTGGCCTCATTTGTAGGTATACAGCGATCGATCTAGCCAGTCTGGCATCATTGGGACCAGTACTTGCTTCATGTGAGGCAGATTAAACGTAGAATTTGTTCTGGCCTTGCACGAAGTTGGGGGTTTGAGGATATATAAGTGCCTGTCTGGGCCCCCAAACTCATATTCACATCCCTATTCTACTCTACAACTTACAGGCCCAGATAACTGGCAGCATGCCCGCCTTTCATTTTTCACCATGCCAAGTTCGCCACGGTAAGGGCGACATCGCGGACGGACCGGCGACAGCCAGATGAAACGGAGTGACATCCTCGCTGGTCGGCACAGAGCTGGGACGCATCATCAGCAGAGGGAGCTGAGAAGGACCGACGTCCCCTCCGGCCACATCTTTGCCACACGGGCTAACTGAACCTAAGCACGGCTAACGGAGGTCAAAGGTGGCATATCTCCAACAAAGCTCAAATTAGCGCAATTCCCATGGCATACTAAGCTATATACTATGTCTGACTCTCTAGAAACTAGACATACCCAAGTCTCCCGATGTGACTCTCAAGATCCACAATTTCTTTTTCATACCAAAGCATCAAAGCCCCGTCAATCTGCCTCAATGCACGAGCCTTTCTATATTGCTGAAGAACGTGATTGTATCCGTTGAACTTTTTCATGTGAGGGCCGCCATCCAGTTGCATGTGGATAATTGGGTCGTCTTCACTCAATCTCTGGAATTCGACTAACTGACAGAGGCGGCGAACCCTTGAGATACCGCTGGGCTCAACAGCAAGGTCGACTTGGACCAATTCTTGAGAGCTTATTTGGTCTTCCAGAGGGACTACTTCTCTGACAACATCTCCAAGATCTAGCCTTTGGATAATCTCCCAAGGGTGGCTTTTGTATTTCGGACAGCGAATTCGTATGGTCTAGAGAGTTAGCATACGCAATGAGGAACAGGAGAGACTTCCCACCTCTAGACAATTCGGATGAAGGACCGACAGTTGATTCTCAATTTCAGCTAGCCTCTCAGCAACCCAGACTTTGGCCATAGGGCTAAGGAGACGGCATTCTTCACGAAGATAACGAGAATACCTCTCCAACATATCCTCATAAGCAGCAATCTGCTTGTCTTCCATTTTTTCGCCGGGTTGTGAGAGAACCACAGGATCATCATCGCTCATGGGAACAAAGCCGGTAGGTCCGTACTGACGGAGAACCCTGCGGACACCCTCGTCATGGACAGCTAGGTCTACAAGGATAGCGCCGTCTGGATGGACGGTCTTGTCATCGGCAACCCGCCGGTAGTTGGGATCTTGGAGAGGGACTGCTGCTCTGACCACAGCATGAAGGCCTTTGGATTGAACACTGGCCATGGGATACTTTTGGTGACTGCGACACCATACACGTATGGTCTGTATCATTAGTGTTTGTTGAATAGAGGTCAGCACAACCTTACCTCACAACCATGGATTGCTTTAACACGGCCTTCAAGCTCCCTCATGCACTTACTGAACCAGTTGCAGTACATACTTGCTAGGGGGCTACATGCGGCCTTCGGCCGCGAAAAGCCTGAGGGATAAATCAATCAATCAATCAATAAAAACCACACACCCTGCTTTATTTTTAAATCTAGTCCCCTGTAAATGCTTGGTCGTTGAGATATTAAGGCTGAAGACGGCCATTTTATGTGGAATACAAGGTGATCGGCGGGGGGGTTTGATCGATTTAGAAGTGAATTACGTTAGCGTATCCGAATTCAAAAGATCTCTTCTGATTGACTCCTGTGAGTCCGTGACACATCAGGTAGTCCGGAATTTTGGACAAGATAGTTGGCGTGGACTCGCTCAATCTAGCGGCGATTTCATGGACACTTCTTCGACAACCGAGATCGCTCTATCCAATCTATGCCATGCCCGTAGCTGTCCATGGGTGTGACCCCGCAGAACCGACCTCCCGGCCACGGCACCACATTGGCCACCTTGGTAACCTGCATCCTCACCCCGAAGCGCAGAATTCCGGCTAGCCTGGAAATTTCACATCAATACGGCTAGCGCCGTTCGAAATGATGAACTTACGGATTCGGCGTCGACGTTCAACCAAGATAGACACGCAAAAATCAAATACGGGGTTCAGCCACCCGTGAACGCTCGATGAGCAGCGAGATTTGTGGGATAATTACGCGATTTCGGCTTGCCGTAAATTCTATTGCGGCTCGCGATATCATATACACCGGCCCTCTCGAAACGGCAGAGGCTTATCAATGCACACTCGGGACATCAGCGACATCGTTCAACCACCCGTTCTTAATGGACGGATGGCACGGTCTTGCTCGGAGTGTTGAAAATACTGGAATATCGGAGGCCCTGTTGAAATGTATATGTTTCAGAGCGGCAGTGCGCGCTCATCATGCTGAGTACTCAGCGGATGGGGTTCAAACATCCTTGGGTGTACGCATCTCGCATCCTCAAAATGATCAACGACTCTGATGCTGACGCCTCCACCAACAGTCGCACTCTAAGTGGATACCGTAACTCAGCGACATGGTTCAACCATTTTCCTTACTTCGACGAACACATATATTCCGCCCAACCCTGCCACTTATTTGGTGTTGACAGATCGGCTCAACCATACTCCACAAGCTGTTGTACGCGATGCGGTTAGGGCGACAGACACTCACATGGGCGACCTTTCTGAGGAGCAGTAGTAGCTTTCGCTATTTCCCTAGATGCGCTAGCTACCCATAGCCACTCCTCAGACTTCATTCTCCACTCTAAAGAGGGGAAGAAGCCCGTCAGTTTCAGCATACTAGGCATTACCAGCCTCCATTCAGCAGCCAATCCATCGGCGCTCATGCGGTTTATCCGACGATATTCAGTATCTCTCATGGTGGTTTTGATACTCTTTTATCTCACACTTTATTTGGCGGAAAACTTAATTCGCAGCTGAATGGTCATTGTTTTCTACGTAGTTTAAGCTCCTCGGGCGTGGCACGGACCGCCCGGTGCGGTCCATGGTAGTGATTCATATTCAGAATATGATCCGAAGATTTCTATCGTGCATCAAGAACTATCTCTTTCCCACTAGAAGAGCAGTTGCCCTATTGCCCGTGTCCCGCGTCTTCGCTCGCGCTCCGTAGGGCCGTTCTTTTTGCTCCTTCTGGCAGGACAATAGGGTCGATACGATGAGGGAAGCCGACAAGATGGAATTTTCTTCGAAAAGGAAACGAGGTTACCCTTCGAAATGTCACCCCGTAGGAGAATATTCTTCTCATGCCTGGAGGGCTCGTCCTGTAAAGCGAGGGTCGAAGATATGGAAGATCTTGCTTTATATATATGCGTCCCTTAGGCACAGGCGATAACACGACAATTACAGTGGCTCTATGTAGGATTCTGCCGGCCGCGCGGAGAGCTTGAGCAGTTCGTTTGCTAGGCAGTATATCTTGGCAGCTGGGCGATATCTTACATCCTTTACTCCTTGTAGAACGGCCGTTCTTAATGCGTTTGCTGTGCTCGCCGATCTCCGGAAAAGAAGGTTGGTAGGGAGAATCTTTCTGTCGCATCAAAGTCAGCTGCAAAAGTTTCCATGTTATTGACAATATAGATAAGGGACCGTCGTTAAGAAGCTCCAGTAGAATGTTACAAGCCTGCCACAGGCATCAAGAGCTCGTGCCAGTGGCATTGACAGATTATGAGACAGCATTGGAAGGAGGAACATTACTGTAAACTAGAGAATATGGACTCAAAGAAACGTGCGAACAGTCTCTCTCAGGCCAGGGAGAATCCTGAAGAGAGATTGGCCATCTACCGCGGATAGAAAGACGCTCGACAGGTGAAATCTGTCAAGCCGTAGAGGGAATGAAAGAGTACCTCTTGGCAACCATAATATAAGGTCGGTACTCAGGTAGGCAAAAAGATACATGAGTCCATGGTCAATACATGTTACAAATCAGCGTAACCTTGAAGTGACAACGGCTTACCGCTGTTATCTTACAATTGGGTCGTTCTGTTTTGTCAGGAATGTTTTGTGGCGGTGCGGAGGAACGTATCGTCAGAGACTGGTTTGTAAGGTAATGTAATTGAGTGTAAAGGGGAAACAGCTGTCCAGCCACGAGTCATCGGCCGCGCCTTAGCTACTACCTACGCATTGTCAAATCACATCTCTTCTTCTCCTACTTCGTCGGCACAAAGTATACATGACCTCTTTCAGAAGTGAATCCCTTTCGACCTTACCGACGGTTCGATATTATGCATATGTCTGGCACGCCACTCAGATCAGGAGAGACCAGAGATTCTGTAGGACGTTTACGCATTACGCTATGTTAGGAAGCAGCGTTGGATGATAATGATATCGAACTCTCTTGGAAGCAAAAAATTTTGGATCTAAGCAAATTAATCTCTGTACAACGATGAGGATATGATATACTAAAGCAACATGTACACAAGTCTAGCAACACTTATGTTGCATGTCTAAGCGGCCTCGAGCCCTCGACCTCGCCGACCGCCGTACTGATGGCCGTATTTTCAGCCAACGTTTCCGAAGAGAAATTGTGGATCGGTCGGGAAAGCGCCTCTGAAAGGCCTGTGTCATCTCTTCAACGCGCGGTGCCTTCCGCATTAGTACCCTCAGTAGCTGGTCCTCTTCCTGGCTGTAAGGTCTAGCCTTCCGAGCCGAGATGTGGGTATTTGTAGACTTCTGACGAGTCTTCGCTGCTTGCGCTCTTGCTTTGGCTCGTGTTAATGGCCCTGCTGACGCTAGACCCGGCCCTATCTCACTTCCGCTTGTGCACACGCCGAAAGAGCTTTGGGTGGTCGGAGGCAGTTCCGCAACTGCCGACAATTCGTCTCTCGTCAATCGTCGCACTGGTTCCTTGCTCGATGGACTTCGAGGTGACGATGCGGAAAAAATGAGCGAGTTGCCGGTCTCGGGAACAGTGTCGCCTTGAGATTCGGTACTGTCCAGGGCTGGGCCTGCGCACAACGTTTGAGGGGGGAAATCGATCCCAGGCCTCTCTGCCAAAGAGCTGCTTGCCAACTGCTCTCTAAGGTCACACTCATCGAGCTGTTGGTGCTCCCCTTCTGACCAGGATAAGATAGTGGCAGATATATCCAGGATCCGCGGGTCGATTACAGTAGCGCTGGGAACCGAGCCGATTGCTGAGGGACGAGGACTATCGGTGACATTCATAGTATCAGATAAGGCCGAGCGGATATTGTCGTCATCCGGACTTGTACAAAGCATTTCGTTAAAGTGCTCGCAGTGATTGACCGCTTGGTAGGCCAGATCCGTCAGGCACTCTTCATTCTCATGCGCCGCCTCTGCGGGAAGAGGAAACATGACCTGGGGTTGTTTTGTGTGAGGTTCCCAGAGGATGATCTTCAGGTCCTTTGGACTAGCATGCGATGGTGCCAAAGACTTCTTCTGTTGCTTCCGGGGGCGCCTCCCCCGCTTAGGTGGGTTCCCGTCTCCGATAGATTCCTCGTCTATCTCAGAGGAAGATCGCTTCTTGCGGGCTTTCTCGGATGGCACGCAAATAGCCTTGTTGTAATGGTGTACATCGTGAAGGTGTCGCCGGTAATCCTGTTGATCGGTAGAGATGTAGCTACAGCCGGAGCACTTTGAAGGCCACGGCCTACGCTTAATATGCTCTTCCAGGTGATTTCTCAGCTCTGTGCTTCTGTTAAAGGTTCTCATCCTGTTCACAGCATCTTTTTTGTCGTCCCACAGACATTCGATACAGTATCCGGCACGGATGGTGGTATTGCGAAATACCATCACTTCGTAATGTTGGGTGGTCATCGATTGGAGGTGGCCTGCACAATGCTCCTCGAAGTCAGGGCTCTCGGCATCGTGAAAGGAAAAGCACTCCCAACAATACTTCACCCGCGGAAAAGGGATACCCATCATACGAGATTTCTCCCATCGAATGCAGGAATGAATATGGCTGCTTCTTTCGGGTCTCTTCAGTCTGCAATGGGTCAGTCACAAGTCCACGCAGAAATGACAGACGAGGCTTACTCTTCCATGATTTGACCGCATCCATGAGCACGGCATCGCCCTTCGACGGGCTCCTGTCCAGGAAGATACACCACGTCGTAATCTCGTTGGCAATGGATTACCAAGTCTTCCACCACAACCCTTTTCCACTCGAACTCAAGAGGTTTATCGGAAGACATAACAGTCACCAGACGGCCCAGCTCAGGCATAATCTCGCACCAAGTGCTTTTCTCTGCGGTTTGCTCCCCGTATATTGGGCACTCTTTTCCTCTAGTCAATATGATCTGATCCCGCCGCTCTCGAGCCCACTCCTTTCGAAACCGTTCAAACTCGCGCGCATAGATTTTTTTTTTCTGGGCCCGATACTCAGCGTTCAAGCGTTCACGATCACCGGCGGTCCCCGCATTATCGATCTCAATCCTCATTCTGAGGAGCTGAGCATCCGACTCAAGTTCAAGTTCCTTCTGTATTGGCAACTTGCGAGGAAGGCCTTGTTCATAGAATTGCTCGTAGCCCTGGAAGAATTCAATGTGAGTATGATCTGTCTCCTTGCCCCTGGCGGCATTGAGCCCATCAACACCACAAAGAGAAGCAACGTAACTCTCAGCTGTCACAGACGTTGACTTATGCCCGAGCAGCTGAGAAGCGCTCTGTAACGTATATTTCTCTGCTTGAACTATTAGTCACCATTTTCCATAGCGTAACGAAGGCCAGGATCAATAACAAACCCTTGACGGATTCTGCTAGATGGCGGCGGTAATCGTGAATGGTGGGAGTATTAAGATAGATTTTCCGGAGGATCTGGCGAAAAGCGTTCTGGTGTCGTTCCTTCGACAGTGGATCCTCGCTGACTCCTTTCGCTGTTGTGTGTCTGATAATGCACCGATCCAAAGCCTCCTCATTCCACCTGAGTGGAAGCTGATTAAGCCCTGGCGGGATCACTTGCTCGAAGAAATCCGCGGCAGACGAATAGCCAAAGAGAGCACCATCAGCGATAGCAAGAGCGAGCAGAAAAAGTGCTCCGGCATAAAGGGGTTCGTCGCAGTCCCATATTGCAGCGCCGAGTCTGAGGATCCAACTGTCAGCTTCCAAAATATGAAAATGAGGAAATTATAGACGGTTTAATTTGACATACGCTGTATTGTCGGGGTCTATGTTGTTCTTCACCCAGTACTGGTCAAGCCGATATCCAATCTTCCAAGGAGCATTGACAGTACGAAACAGGACAAGTTGAATATGCTATACGTGTAAGTCTTCGCAGACATAAAGCACCCTTACCTTATAACGCAGGCCTCGTTCAGCTTTGTTCTTGAGCTTAGGGCAAAGCGCGGCCACCCTTGCACCTGTGCAAAAGTACAGGAGAGTAGCGAAATGGAATTGTACTCGAAACCTCCCAGACATGAAAAGTGGGTCATCATCTGCCCAATGAGTCCTCATCCCACGCTCAAAATCGCCAGGCTTGATATTATATTTAGGCTTCTCGATTGCTTTGACAATCTTATCTGCCACTAAATCTTTCTCAATCCACTGCCAAAGTCAGACAACATTGTATTCATCATGGGAAGGTCGGCTCACGCTGTAAAGCTCAGAGGCATCCTGTTCAGCAATGGGCTTTCCAGTTTCGAGAGCAAACCCGGGAACAAATTCTTGGGCTCGGATAAGAGTCGTCTTCATGGTCGGCCGTCCTTGCGGGTCGAGTCTGCCCTTCGTAGAATCAATGTAACATCGAAACAGTTGCTTGAGCTCCTCGAGCGTTGGGACTGGATGTTCCTTTCCGACTTTGTAGCCCTTAGGCATTCCCTTCTGCTCGACTAGGAACCTATCAAGATCATCAAGATCATTTAAGCTGGTGTAGTTCTAATCAGAGACGCGGGTACTCACTCCTCATACAGGCGCACCCGTTTCCTGTATGCCTCTTTCGTCTCCGGAGATGCTCTACTCCAGCTCCGTTGAGCATCCTTCTCTAGATAGGCACTGGGATCATAACCTCGCTGCTCACGAAGTTGACGGCGCTCCTCTCGTCTCTTCTCTTCCCGGGCAGCCTTTTGGGCAGCCTTTCGAGCATCAGAAAGACCGGCCATAGTGGAAGACTGAAACAGAGATGCAAAATGACAACAGAGTATAAGGACACAGCAAGCGGAAGTAAGATTGATGAGGGACCTGGAAAGTGAAAGTTTTCCCGTTGACAAGCTTAGAAAGGAAAGAATGTCATTTTATACATGCGTAACATGGGGGCCGGGGAAACACTGGGTAATCCTCCGTTAGGGTTGTTTGCTTGTGAGCCATCTGAGCCCCCTGTGTTCTGTTGAGAGATTATGATGAACAAATTCCACGCTAAGACGCTAGGCGCCCTGGCCTTTGTGATGCCCTCATGGAAGTGATGGTGGATCTCATAGAATGAATGAATGAATGAATTATTCCTCCGGCTGTGCGCAGCCTAAGGCTGCATGTAGCCTCCGCGCTGATTATGCTGAGTCATCTATCTA
>JACBAD010001798.1:0-23680 GCA_014281905.1 Aspergillus hiratsukae | reverse complement strand
GACGCAGCCTCGTAGGCCTCTGTCGATTCGTCCTAATATATCCCCTCAAGCGCTTGACGTCTATCTACCAGCTAGCCGGCAGGCGCTTACACCTAGTATATGTTGATTCGAATCCCTACCATATGATGATTTGAATCCCTACCATATGGTGATTCTAATATTACACATAGTCTACTCCGTATGGTAAGCGGGTGTTAAATACAGACCCCATTAAAGTTCAACAAGGTCTGAAAATGTGCTGTGTATAAGTTCAACAAGGTCTTAAATTCTATTTAGGTTAGTTTAGATTCTGTAGTAGTATTAGTATTTCAGACCTTGTTGAACTTTTTCTTGGCGATAATTTGAGACCTTGCCGAACTATTCCGAGACCTTGTTGAACTATATGCCCTATCATCTTCGCGGGTGTATCTGCTGCTGTAGGTGCCGCGATCATCTTTGCGGCTCGGGTGGTATATGCGGGCCGGAGACTTGTTGCCTGAAAGAATGTCTTTCGACTTGCGTCAAAACGCTGTCGTGAACGTAGATAGGTAGAATGTGTTAGAGATAGGGATTGTCCACTCAATTCCCTGCTTATCATCAGCAAGGCCTAAGACAGAGTCTGGACGCATGACACGTATCAAATACATCAATGTAGCTGCCAATCGCTGCGTTCGACAAAGGGATGGAAGCTCCTCCTGGTATGGAGTTTCTGCCTCAGGCTACGGGATCGAGGCCTGGAATCTGGATGCCCCGAGGATCAGGCATTCAGGCTCCACCAGGCCCGCCCGGAGAAACACCAGACCGGGACGTCAACAATCTGCAGTCCCTACTCCCTGGCAAAGGCTGCCATCATTCATCAACGACATGATCAATTCATCGCTCATCTCAATGAATCAAATTTCAAGAGTTCCATCGATATCATTTCTGTCTTGTCACGACAGAAGTATCTTAAGTTCGGATAACCCTGGATTTCTCCGATTTGTTCGTGTTTAGACTGGCTAACGCTAACATTTTTGATTAGTGAACAATGTCTCGCAGCTCCTTATCACTGATTAGT
Organism: Aspergillus hiratsukae; assembly: GCA_014281905.1. Classification (NCBI taxonomy): domain Eukaryota; kingdom Fungi; phylum Ascomycota; class Eurotiomycetes; order Eurotiales; family Aspergillaceae; genus Aspergillus; species Aspergillus hiratsukae. Next base: position 22,644 of record JACBAD010001798.1, on the reverse strand, counting down.
GATCATCCCAAGGTTTAGCATACTCCAAAGCTACCTCCATGCTGACGGATATACACACAAGACACGAGGGTCAGGACCTTGATTCGTTTGGTGAGGAATTGCAGACGGCTTAATAATCGTCGATGGACTCATCCAGAATCCGTTCCCCACCTCGATTCGCCGCCCTCTCAGATGATCTCCGCCACTGGGAGGAACGTGGGAATAACAGCTGGCCATCCAGTCGAACGTCCTTCAAGCGATACATCGCCGTTCATTAACCTTAAGTTGTCAACCCTTCGCTCATTGATAGCCTGCCGCCGTGTCGGACAAGCAGCTTCAATCCGGTGATCACATTTCGCGGTCGCTTTCGGTCCCGAGTCTAAGCTCTTTGTCTCCAGCGCCAGTCATGTCATCAACTGAATCGAACCCCACTCTCTCAACGACTTCTGACGATCATCCGTCCGGAAAAGACGATAGACCACGGAGGAAAATGAAGGCCAAATCTCAACCAGCAAAGACAAGGGAACAGTCCTCTAAAAAGAGAGGCCGCCCTCCGAAAGTGCAGGATGCTGAAACACCTGCCGAGGTGAGTTATAGCATCGCTTCTTACTCCGAGAACACCTGCTCAAGCAGTATCAGAGACGCCGGGCTCAGGTCCGTCTAGCACAGCGTGCCTACCGTTCTCGTCAAGAAGCCACTTTGTCGCAGCTGAAGAATCGTATCGCTGGAATGGAGTCCGTGATTGAGACCATGACGGAAAGCTTCCTTGCATTTAGTGACAAGCTAATGCAATCGGGCGTTTTGAATGCATCCCCTGACATTGCTCAGTCCCTTAAAGAGGTGACTGCCAAGTATGTCGCACTTTCAAGTCAGATGACCGAAACAGACGGAGATGACGTTGCTACACCGCAAGATAACACACCGTCCCCGATCACTGCGTCACAGCAGTTATCCCCACACTCAGCAGAGCAAACAAGCCAGTTGTCGGACCCTGCGGTCGCTGTCAACACCGCGCCTGCGAATGACCGTGGCGGCGCAGAACCCGTCGGCGCTCTGATACCGAGTGAGACACCAGACATGGCTAATGACTCCCTTTTTCCTATCGCACCTCCGACAAACATCAGAGTCCCATCTCCTCACCTTATCAACATACACACACCTTTGTCGGATCTATACGGTCCGGATAGCCCCTTCTTCGCCCAGCGGTTGCACCTGGCCGCCTATAAGTTCGCACGCCAATACCTCAAGAATCCCGCTGTTTCCGACTCCGCGTTACTTCGGAACTTTGGTTTCTTGATGACTAGATGGAACCGACGCCAACTCATCGCGTACTTGAATTCCTTTCTGAAGTCTTCCGAGGGAGTTGAACTTTCCAAGAAAGTCATTCTTCCGTTGCTGAACTTGGGCGGGGCCGGGTTGCACTATCCACGGAAGCACTCGCCTATCGGCGACCCCAATTCTTATTGGCTTCCCTCGGCTGAAGACATTTCGATGATGTACGCAAATGGGTTGAGTATTGAAGACCTTGAAGAGCCATGGTTTGACCCGGGAGATGTGCAGGGGTTTCTTGAGGAGCGGGGCATAATTCTTTCCAATCGCAATATGCTTCCAGAAAACATACACAGTCATCGTCCGGATGTGTTTGCCAGAACATGGCAGTCAAGTTTTATGGACGGCCGAGCGATGTTCCCGCAGAGTCCCGTGTTGGCTATCGATGAAGATCAATTGATCAATTGTGAGCCTAGGCCGCGTTGAACTGTGTACCAGTATGACATTGAGCGCTAATTTTGTCGGCAGGGCTGTCCTATCGCGGCATTTGCCTAGGCCGTTCGCCAGGATTCCGCAAACGTGACTTAGAGAAGTTCATATCGCGATATGCTTGGCCCGTCGACGTGCCTCAAATGCCTCTTCAGGTCATCACAGTAGTCTAACTCTATTGCTGATACGAAGGCTGTCCCAATTCCACGGATTCAAAGGAGACGGCGCTGCAGATAAATCCGGTAGCGCCAGTGAATCAAAATGAGGCTGGAGTGCAGTTGGCACTCTATGTTTTATACTCACTCGGTCGGTCATGAGATGCAGGGAGAACTTTATATCTCCGGGGAAGGGTTCTTTTTGCACTTGGCGAAACGAGGAGGTCAAAGCCACTAAATGCCCTTGGCTCGGCATAATGTAATGTTTAGTGATCAGTTCGGTGGAGACGGTCGAGTGACTGACCCGACTTTCTCGTATCACCGATTAGTGATACACGTATCGAGGACCAATGCGCGATATACGAGACGGGATGATTAGTGTTCATGAGATGTGGCGTGTCACCACCCCGCTTGATCTGCATAGCCTGCATACCACTGGATTTGTGTCTACCGAGTACCGAACCATGGTAGTAACAGCGGCCCTACGAGGCTGTGGGGTTTCGTATCGCAGACTGGTTGTCTGTAAAGTGGAACTCTGGAGATCACACGTCCACTAACTGGATATATAACGGTGCTTCATCCTCGACAATCATCCAACAACACCCGCCCATAACAACAAAATCCCAAGAAACAATCAAAATGCCTCAATGGCTCATCCAACACAGCCCCAACATCCTCACCCCGGAGGATAAATCCACTCTCGCGCAACAAATCACGCAGGTCTACGTCCGCTACGGCCTCCCGGCCTTCTACGTCCAAGTCCACTTCACCGAGCAACCAGCCGGCACATCCTTCATCGGCGGCGAGCAGCACCCCAACTTCGTAGCGCTGACCATCTACCATCTGGCGCGAACGATGACCACCGAGCAACAGAGGCAAGGATTCCTGAAACACATTGACGCTGTTTTGACGCCAATGTTCGAGCCCAAGGGGATCGACTGGGAGTATTTTGTGACGGAGGTGCCGAGGGATCTGTGGAAGGTTAATGGACTTGTGCCGCCGGCTGCTGGGTCGGAGGAGGAGAAGGTCTGGGTTAGGGAGAATAGGCCTGTGAGGTTATAGATGGCTGTATGGATTGAGGGTTGTACGTGGTTTGTACATGAGTTTCAGATGACTTGGTCAGGAGAGCGACGAGTGCAATATGCTACTGTTGATGTGAATCATAAAAGGGTCAGCTTCTGCTATCTAGCTCGCAAGGCTAATTGATATGGCGGTCCTCAATGGTACAAAACTCCCGGATCGAGTTCACGCGAATACTTGGCCGACTGGAAAGGTGACAATCAACTAGCCCCAGAATTTCCCGACTTTATTGGGATCATAGCTTTCCTGCAAGCTATCCCTGTCTTTCCTTTTCTTGCCCTTTCCCGCCCGAGAAGGTTGTACCCTTGCAGGGTCTTCTCTGGGTTGATCAGTCTGGCGAGGCGTCAGTAATGTAAACATGAGGCTTCGGACCTAACAGCATACCGACTCTTCCCCAAATGTGGCGTGCCAGGAGGCCCCTTCGCGCTTGTGCATAACAGCAGCGAAGTAAAGGAAGCACTGCTGAACAGACGGCATGGTGCGAGTTGCGGGCTGATCGTGCCGGATCAGCTGAGACACCTTGAAGTTCATTGTGTCTGCCCTCTCCACAAACCACATTCTGTCTATGTGGAATAAAAACCATACTAACAGCAGTGGTCATCCATATAGCGGGCTAGTTGGCCTTGATCCAGTCAGCATCTCTAGGTACAGTTAGCTACTAATGAAGTGTAGAGAGTACAAACCCAGTTTCTGCGCCAGGTAGTCATCGTCACTCTGGCCCTTTTTTAGATGGAACATCCAGTACGTCTTTAATTCACTAACCAGGCAAATGATATAATCGCTGGCACTCACCTTTACCAGGTCAGGCAGTCTCATGCTCTTGCCCTGATCCATTGCTTCTCATCTCTCAGTGGAACGGTTATCGACGTGTAGTCTGACCTGGTAGTCGGCCATATGGAAATCAAGGTTTAACTCCTTGAAGATTGGACCCAGCACGTTGCCAACATGCTGGACGTAGCGGCCCTGCAGACTGTTCTCGTTTCCGGTCACAAAAGATTCTGCAAGGACGCGAGGCGTATAGCTATCAGGAGAACCCCCCAGAGGCGTTATCCTCTCTAACATGAACTGGGGGAATTCGAACTACTGTAAGACCTGATCCTGTCGCAGCGTGTATTTGGACTCGCTGGGCCAAGTGGTATGCCGGTTAGGAAACACGCGCAAGGTTGGCAGTGGCAACCAGAGAATATATTTCTAGTTACTAGTGAATCGTAGTTAGGCCATTCTGAATACCAGCAGAAGGTGTTAGATATAAGAGAATTGACTTACAGATGTGGCCTTTGTTCATAGTTTCTAAGCTATGGAGATGGATGGAATTCAACGCCCATGTTATCTGCAAGAATCAGCATCAGAGGCTGATAAAGAGTAGTCAGCTTTCACATGCAGAGTGATTTCAAAACATCCCTCCAATTCTACTATTTGCTGACCGCTGCTTTCTGTTGGTGTTGTATCTACATTACTACGACTTGTCTAGATGAAGCATGCAGTGATTGTATAGTCAATTGAATTAATTTCATTCTTGGCTGAGTGAGATCTTACTTGTTAGGTTTCGGGATTTCACATGACTGCTACCTGCCTGATTGGGTAATGGGTTGTTGCTATATTCTCAGGACTAGGTACCCTTTAAAGAAAGATAAAACAGCTGCGGCTACTGGGAGTCTGGGACCCCCTGGATTGGGTCACTGGCCGATTTCTAGTGACCAGAGAAATAAAAGCGATAACTAAAGTCATCTTTAGCGACGACGACTCTCCCCACGGCACAGCTCACAGCTATACCGGTCGAAACCACGCGGCGAAGTGCTCTCCAGCGTCCCTTCCTCTGAACCAGAGGTATCCCTTCCTCCGAACCCGCAGCTCACCGAGAGCAGCCCCGATCACCAACAACACCGAGTGCCGATTCACCACGTTCTTCCATCAACAACTCACCTCATATCCCAAGCGCCACACCACTCGTCTGAGCGAGTCCAGATATACGCTGCGACAGGACCGGATCTCACAGTGGTTGGAATTCCCTCGCAACGTGTTGGTGAGGATAAAGCATCAATTTTCCTCAACCCAAGATACAGCGATTTGACCATCATCTGTGATGGTGAAGTCTTCCCAGCTCGTAAGAACACTTTCTGCCCTCGGTCAAATTACTTTGGGGTGGCTTGTGATGGATGATTCAAGGTAGTTTGTCTCCTTCAAGCTCGAACAATACTGACATGGGATACATCGACAGGAAGGTGACAGAAAGATAAAACTCCATGGCTAAGATCCAATGCTGGTCCAAAAGACGCTTGAATTCCTCTACACTGGCAACTATATCTACAAAGACCCCCTGAATGATTCACTCTCAAAGGCCTAAATCGAACTTCTTTCAGAGAACGAGGCAGAAACAAGCATTACAAATCCGCGACCCGGCGAGGCTTATTTTCATGCGCAGATGATCCGGCAGTGTTTCGTTTATCTTGCGGCGTTAATCGAAAATCCTGAAGCGCCTTTTTGGCCGGAGATCTACGGGCCGTCCTTCGTATGCCTTTCGGTTCAAAGTCTTTTTAATGTTGGGGGAGCCTCCCCAGGGCTTCCAGCCTCAAGTCCCGAACGAATACCACGCCACAGGCAACGAACACGGCCTACAGGGGCGCTATGCCCAGCATGTCGGCAACGTGCTGGGACCAGTTTTCGAAGCCTTGAACCTCAATGTCCGCATGGCGGACTACCAGGCCGGGGTCCATGTTGATACTGCTGCCGGGCAGCAAGGCATCGACACGGGCATGGCAGAGCCCCACCTCGTCATGATCGGGGCCAGCGACGGGGTCATTCAGGTCGTGGGGGAATTGAAGACATATTAGACATTCCATCCAAAAAAGGGCCAGAGCAACAAAGACCACCTGGTGACCTGGCGCAGAAACTCGGTTTGTACTCTCTAAACACTTCATTAGTAGCTAACTATACCCAGAGACACTGACCAGATCAAGGCCAACTTATAAAATACATGAACAACCACAGCTGCTGCTTTGGTTTCTATTCCACCTACGAGAAGACGTGGTTCATGAGGCGGGGAAGCTCTTTAACTATACTCGTGTCTGACGCCGTTTGGCAAGCGGGGACGAGCGCAATGCCATCCATCAGACAGTGTTTGGTGTATCTTACGCGGCTGATAGAGGACCCGGAAGTGGCATTTTGGCTGGAGATTTACGGCGACAGTCTGGTATACCTTTTGCTTCAAGGGCTTTTTAAAGTTGACTTTGCTGACAAACAACTTGCGAGACGAACCTACCTCGGGGGGACGCTCAACCCTCGCGTGCTAGAAAGCGCAGGAAGGTAACCGTCACCGACTCTATGCAGGAAGACATTTGATCCTGGCCTAGCGGGCAAGTTCTGGAACTAGTCAATTGCTCAAGGACAGACTGCCCAGGACTTGTGTAGCATTGAGGACCGCCATATCAATTAGGCTTGCGAGCTTGATAGCAGAAGCTGACCCTTTCATCATTCATATCGAACAGTAGCATCTTGCACTCATCCATCTCCTGAACAAGTCATCTGAAACTCATCTGTCGTGAAATTCGTGTCTTTTGCAGCCATGGAGCCGGGGTTTCTGTTCCTAGTTCCTACAGTGTCTACTTGATTATTGGTAGGCAGGGATGGACATGCTAGTTCGAGACATACATCCGTAGTCGGCGCTGGAATCTTCCTTTGCTTACAATTCGAGAATGTATATGAAGCACATGCGATTAGTTTCAATTAACGATCAGCGTACATGCGAGTAAAATATTATGGAAAGAACAGTTATCCAGTAAGTTACACAAATAAACAACAAGATCCCCATCTCAACTTCATCTGCATATCCAAGCCACATCTCAAGCGCATCCTTAGACATACCATACAGGCGACGCACAAATAATCCAACGTAATTCTCGCCCTTGATAATATCGGCAGCCCGCTCCGCGACAGCGTATAGCGTACTCATCAGGTGACCGCAGACCTGGAAGGGGAAGACAGACGCGTCGACAACACGGACATTGGCAGTCCCGTATACCATGAGATTCGTATCCACGACGCCTCCCATGTCCCGAGGCATCATGGCTGCCGTACCGACGAGGTGGAAATTGGCACGAGAGGCCGAGTTGATCCACGACGCCCACTGGTCGTCGGTGGCGTCAGCGGGAAGAGTATTGTAGCCGGGTGTGGATTCGCCAGTTGTGTATTCGCTCATGGGAGCCGTGTTGAAGAGGTTGCGGATAAATTTACCGGAGCCGATTTGCTGCTGCATGTCCCAGTCCAGCATCATGTAGTTGGGGTTGATGGTTGGCTGTTGCAGTGGGTCGGTGGAAGCGATATGGATGTTGCCGCGGGCGAAGGGAAGCAAGCCCCAGTACTCGGTGAGGTAGTTGTTGCCCTGGGGCGTGACGAGGATCTCGGCGATGGGGGTGGGATTCTCGAAAATGATGTCCCACTGGACCTGGAAGAGGTAGAGCAAGGTGGCGGCGCTCATAGTCCCATTGCTAGCAGCGGAAACCTGGGCAGCCTAGTCGGCAAGGTTCTTCTTGACCTCGTTAGCGACATTGGTTGTATTACTACCGAAGAGGTCTGAGGCAGTTGGGTGACCTAGATAGGTTCCCTGACCGGTGTAAGACACGTAACTCCCGTAGATCAACTCGGTGTTGATCTGATCTTGCAGGTTCTCGCCCACTGTCGTCAGGTTGACGACGAGTGGGATGCTGTGCTTAGCAAGCACCGCTGGGTTGCCGACGCCGGACTGCTCCAGAATGGCAGGGGAGATCAGGGAACCAGCCGACAGGATAACCTCCTTCGTCGCCGTAATCGTTTCTATGGTGCCGTCACGGAGGGTGACCTCAACACCGCTGGCAACAGCCGGTCCGAAAGTGCCGGTCTGGTTGGCCCAAATGATCCGGTTTCCGGAGGTATTGAGCATGACCGCGAGGTTGGGCGTCGATGCGATGGGGTAGTAGTACGCCCGAGCTGCATCCTCACGGACGTTTTCCGCACGGTTGACAGTCCTAGCAAACATGGAATATCCGTGCATTTTGCCGCCGTTGACGTCCGGCAGATACGGGATCCCGAGGTGCTCGTAGGTCCGCTTCAGCTCCGTGTGCACGGTGCTGTTCTGCATATCATAAGTCCAACCCACAAGCAGTGGGCCAGCCTTTCCATGGTACAGTGGGTTATAATTAGCACCAGCGCTGTACTGGGCTGGGGTAGGTACCTGGAAGTCCTCGTTCTTCTTGTAATAGGGGACGAGGCTCTCCCAGGTCCAGCCCCAGTTGCCAATCCTTTGCCACGCATCGATCTGTACCGCTTCCGCACGGGTATAGGACATACCATTGATAGTAGTAGTCCCACCTAGCGCCTTGCCTGCCCCCAGTGTTTCGACCTTGTCGCCCATGTACGTCTGCGGGGAAGACTTGTATGCATAGTCGATGGGTGTTCCAAAGGCAGCACCGTACGCAGTTGTATCGTAGACAAGAGGATTTTCGAGGACGAAACCGCCCCTTTCAATAACCAAGACGGAATACCTTATATTCTCCGACAACCGGTTGGCAAGTGCGAGGCCACATGCACCGCCCCCCACGATGATATAATCGTAGGAAGCGACGGAGGCCGCCGAAGCAAGAGAGAGGAAAGAGGCAGTAGCCAATACAGCCACGAGGAAATAGATCTTGGTCGACATGATCAACATGGTCGACAGAGAGATGTTCGATAAAGATATTGGAGTGAGATGTGCGAGTCAGATGTTCAAGAGGGATGGCCGAGAGAGATTTGTTCAAGAGAGATATTGGAAAGAGATGTTGGAGAGAGATGTTCTTGAGAGATGTTCTTGAGAGATGTTCTTGAGAGATGTTCTTGAGAGATGTTCTTGAGAGATGTTGAGAGAGATATGAGGATACAAGATGCCTTCTTATATACCTGACTGCCGGCATGGATATTCGCTGTAAAATGGATGGTTCCGATTGAGATGAACTTCCTAGGATAGTATATGTGAATCAAACTGACGCCCCTGAGACAAAAGTTCATGATTAACCGGAAGAACCAACATACATTCAGTGCTCTGAGACAAATGTTCACGTTAACTGGGAGTACCAATGTACGTTCAGTGATGTGAGACAAAAGTTTTATGGTTAATCGGAAGAACCCATGTAATCCAGTGATGTGAGACAAGTGTTCATGGTTAACCGGAAGAGCCCATGTATATTGAGTGCCGTGTTCAATTGGATTCAGGATGGATCCCGAGTCCCTTCCTGTCTTTCCTCGGACAATGGAGTCTCAGACAGGATATGGAACACCATGTAGGAGTTGGCAGTAGCTTCCCGACAACGTTCAGGCACCTGTACAGAAGACGGACCGAGTCGGGCCCGTTCTCGGAACGATAGTTGTCGGCTTATTGCTAACCTGCTTGAGCGTTGGTGACTATGCTGCGCGGTTGAGCTTCTATTATCCGCCAAAGCCGAAGTACTCGAGTCCTGGGGGCGGATAGACAGGAAGAATTGCGCTACAGTCAATCGCTGGCAATGGTAGATTCGTCCGTTTGGCAGAAGACGGCTATTGATACGGCACAAGGGAGCAAACTGCTTGGGGCTATCTAGCAGCCTGACGGGCTTTATGTCGACTTGGAATTCTTCGACACGCTTCCTGCGCGAGGATCCATCAATGAGTTGGTGGAGGTTGTCACACACCTGCTATCTCCATTGAGAGGGACTTCGCTGCCTTTGACGAGAATTCTGAAACCATCCTGGTAGCAGTTCAGAAGGACGTTGTCGATACGAGCATCAATTCAACGCTATCCGGAATATCCTGAAGACAAGCATTCTGGCTCTGCACTATGCTCGTCGTCTCCAGCAATGAGCGGAAGTGAGGACTTTAGCAATCTTGCGAACCGGTGCCACTCCATTGGTCATGCCACTAAGACTATTATGGAGAGTAATAAATATGTGTTCCAATATCGACAGCATAGTGTATTCAGATAGAGATGTTTGGGATGCGTCTGTCCGGCAGACTATCGCCTGTGCTTCGCGCTGAATGGTTCATGAGTGTGATTGCGGATAGCGACCATCGTCTTGCCAATGCTTCTCACTTGTTCTAAATTCAGAAACATGAGTTTACGGCCAGAAATGGCGATGTCCGGAAACTTGTCATGCGTAATGTAGTCGAACAGAGGCTTGTAGTTTACTAAAGCAGGGCCGCGGAGTTTCGGTCTTAAGCACCTAAGTCCGTTCTCCACGGTCTGCAATTCTCTTCGACTAAATGCATCTTTTACTCGATATTTTTCCATTAATCATTGGATCAACTTCATTCCTCGAAACCCAACTAATAATTTCCCAACCGACCATCTTGAGCGCCGTGGTGATACACACGAAATGGATGACCCCAAAGAGCGGAGAAAACTGCAGAACCGCCTGAACCAGCGTGCCAGCCGTAAGTGACCGAAATGGATGGAAAACAAGAAGAAGAGCTAACTCACAAAACCCGCTAGGCAGGAGGAAAGCTATATTATCTTCAAACGGTCCCGGGTCTTCGACTCGAAAGTGGACGGTTTATGTCGCCCCCTCGCAGCGAACAGTGGAATCCCTTAGGCCAAACCACAATCTCACCAAGCGAGAGGACGACGCTGATAGAGTTCATTTCTGCTACCTCAGCTTGGCAACGCGCCAGACCGTTTTGAATTTATTACATGACCGAGTCAACAGAGCACTCATCACCCACGCAATCTCCTCGGAATTACTCCTTCCGGTTACCCAATGGAATATCATCCGCGCCATGTATACCAACGCAACTTCAATGGGCCTGACCATGGCACTCCTAGCAGAAGTTATCGTCTCCCCGTTTAATACATCTGGAACAGCAACAGCAAATCTACCACCCAGTTTACAACCAACAAGCCTACAGAAATCCATCATCCATCACCCCTGGATGGACCTATTGTGCCATTTCCTCAGTCCGGGACGCGCTTCTGCGCAATATGCATCTCTACTCGGAGGATGAACTCTGTCATGATCTCTTCGGTAGCTCAGATGTCTGTAGCCAACCGACCGGGCTTTTGATATGGGGTGAGGCGTGGGATCCGTCTGGCTATGAGATATCTGAGAAGATGTTTCGGAAGTGGCGGTGGTTATGGAGGGAATGTCCCGAGGTGATTTGGTCTACGAATTACTGGAGGTCGCAACGGGGAGAGGAGATCTTTCGCATTTCTGATTGACTACTACAATGCGAGCACCATCTTCATTCAGTGGAGCACATCTTCCCACACAGCACAATGGCACGATTCCTAAACAGCAAATGGGTCATGAAGCATCTGTTCACTAAGCTCCCACAGCTTCGCCTGGTTATCCGAATTTAGCGTGTGGCTATTCAGCTCGTCATTGGCCACTGCATTGTTATGGAGGAAGGCTCCATTATGTCCTAGCAACATAAGAACTCAGTACACGGTACAAGGGACAGTCTGCGCACCTTGGATCGTAGGATCAATCATGCCCGTGATAATAGTCGCAGCGCCTTCGGACTTTGTGGTCCATGGGGGCATTTCAATAGGCCTACCATCAAGGTCGACCATGCCTGTTCGATGGTGTCAATGCTGTTCAAATACCAGAAAGTCGGGGCCGTAAACTTGCCACCAGAAGCACTGAGCCCCGCAACCATTTCATGGAATTCGGGCGTGAAATGGCGTTGCAGGCCGGAACAGACAGCTAGTGGAGGTCAGTTTCCAGGTATTTGCCTACTATGGATGAGGGAATGTCACATACCACCAGGATCAACGCTGAAGACTCGAATTCCCTGATCTCCCAGTTTCTCCGCCAGCGACTTCACAAACATGACCCGGGCAGCGTTGGATTGGCTATAAGCCACCAGAAGTTCATACGTTTTGCCCTTCTATCAGAAGTCATTAGATCAGTACTATAAAGGGAAATGCAGTGGGATCATACACTAAACCCAACATCATCAAAATCAACCTTCCCAGCCCTAGCTGCACCACTCGCAACAATAATGATCGATGATCCAACCCCGGCAGCCAGCACCTTTGGAAGCAGCAACTTAACAAGCAAAACGTTCGCGAGATAGTTCACCCCGAACTGCGTCTCGAACCCATCCTTGGTAGTTCCGTACGGAGGAACCATGACACCTGCAACACAAGCGAGATGGTCGATCTTCGGGATATCGTGGAGGGTATCAACCGCCTCTCTAATACAATACTGCTCGTGTCTCCCAGATCCATTTGGAGAAACCTGGTATTGACATTGGGGGCTATGAAGTTGATTTTCTCGATGACAGGGGTGACTCTCTCCTCGGCTCGAGCGCTGAGAATGAGGAGATGGGGTCCTGCAGCGCTTAGTTGGATGGCGAGTTCGCCGGCGATGGAGTCGCCGGATACGCCGGTTATCAGGACTGAAAACATGTTAGAACATTCGTATTGATAGGTACTTGAGGGGACGCATACTTGTCTTGTTTGCTAGGGACTAGGGAGCTGCCATCTCGGTTGATGATGGTCTCCGAGGGCAGGATCTGCTGGGAAGACATGTCTTTTTGCAAGGAATTATTATTGATGCTTGAGGAGGTGTTGAGAGCGTGTTAATTGAAAGCAAGAAAGCAAAACCAGAGCAAGTTTCTGCTTCTTTATATCTTCCAGCGACCATGACCTGATGAATCTTGCCTTGAAGTATGAAAAAGCTGCTACGACAGATGCGGTTAGTTTGATGTCAGCACTGCAGAATCCACTTTTATATAGACTCTTATTGGACAACCGCCGGATAAATCAGCCGTTGCCCGGTGGACCTCGACACATTGGACTTTGTAGCACGAGATCTCTATCCATATTGCGTCCAGTATGATCACGAATTGGTCTTCATCTTGACGGTAGTAAGAACATAATCCTGGCGTATTCTCGTTCCTCCAAAAACTCAAGGGTAAAGCGGGAAAAGCTGGCAGACGGATGACTAATTGAACTTGAATATTATCGGATCTTCCAGAGTATAAATTGGGTAGCATATGTTGGATATCACGAGTCTCGGTAACTAGCCGTCCTGGACCCTTGGGCCTAAATCTTTACCATGGAAAATACCTCCGTAGATATCGGCTATCAAAAGTCAAAATTCCCTTAGGTGCCGGGAATGCCAAGACCCGGTCAACTAAAAATAAATCTCAGCGAGGCACGTTATTTTCAAGGGCCCGTTGGTAGCTACACAACAATATTTCTTAGAAGAAATCTGGTGTTATTACAGTAAACAGCTATCTAGTAATACAGGCCTCATCAAGACAAGTACACACATGATAGCACCATTTGTGTCTTGTCGGAAGAGGGGATCTGAAGGATCTACATGCTTACAGAACCACTAGCGTGCACGTGTTCCCGCATCTATCATGTTTTTCCTAACAACACACCTTGCCTCATTCATTCCTCAAACCTGCCAGATCCTACCATCCGATGGATTCCGCAGATGGCCCATTTTGGGGCCCCCAGACATCCTATCTCAAGTATGTTTTTATCTCATCCAATTGCTGCATGTTTTGAACTGACAAGCTTTAGCTTCTGTGAAGAGGTACTGCCGCGTCTGCCTCACTTGAATCTGTTCCCAACACTAACCATCTGTTTCCCAAAAGGACTATGTAATAACTCGGTACATTGCCGAGTTTGCAAACACATTCAGCAGCTTGATATTCAGTACGTTCGAGAAGGACCCACGGAGCCTGTAAACATTATTACACAGCCGCTAATACCCTCGCCAAGTCATCTACGGACTTTACGGCCTGGTGAAGCTCCACCAAAAGCCACATGCCACTCTTGGCCGCTCAATCCCCTACTTTGGTCTGATGGGCGTGGGCATCTGCTCGGCCGGCTACCACATGACTCTGAAATATCTCACCCAGATGTGTATGCGCCCCTGCCTGACATCGCCTCTGGCAGTATTGAGCTTACGCAGAATCTTGTTTGTTTTGTTTTCCAGCGGATGAATTATCAATGCATCTCCTCGTCACCCCTCTGCTGTACCGCATCTTTACGATCCAGGCTAGCCCGCAGCGCACCAGGCTCATAGGTATCCTCTTCCTCACTGAGTTCACTGTTGTGATGGTCGTTCATATGGTCATGAACGAGTTCATTCTCCATGCTGTGACCTTCGGGCTGGGCGTCCTTTTGATCGCGACGCAGACTATCAAATTGGTTTCCCAGCGGGTCCCGGATGCTTATACTCGGAAGAAGCTTCGGAATATCGGCCTCTTTGGCGTCGGTATGTTTTCCCTCCTGCTCCGTCGGGCAATCCCGATTGATAAACTGACAATGAACCAGGTAGCTTTCTCTTTGGGTACATGGTCTGGTTGATCGACGAGTGGGCTTGCAACCCCCTGATTCGCATCAGACATTCGGTCGGCTTGCCCTTGGCGTTTGTGTTCGAACTGCATGGATGGTATGTTTAGTCCTAATATCTTTCTCCATGCGATTCTAGATCTAGAAACATTAGACGCTGATTACAGGAATTCGGTCAGGTGGCATGTCTTCACCGCAATTGGCGGGTATATCGCGGTGGAGGTAGTGGACATGATCACATCAGGTGAGGTTCACCACGACCCAACGGACCAGCTTGCTTGGCCCGTTGCCGACGTCGCAAGATTTATAGGGGAAGCACGGGGGACCAAGAAATTGAATTGACGATTGAGTTTCGGTGGAAGAGTGGCCGCTGCAGTGTAGTAGGAAAATGAACAATAACTAGATGGACTCTAGAATGGAGACCTCCGCTTTCGCCCTAGCCGTAAGCACAATTCTGCATGTACTATTTGAAAATACATCTGCAACTGGTGTAACGAAGGACACAAGGGTGAAGTCGGTCTTAGAACTAGAGCTTAAAGGACTACATATGCTTGGGACTGGCGCAAATCTAGCACATACGACCACAGGGTGTGGAAAACAGGGCTTCCCGTCCGCTCAGCCGTACTTAAGCCACACGCCGGCCGGTTAGTAGTTGGGTGGGTGACCACCAGCGAATCCCGGCTGTTGTATGTTTTTTTTCTTTTCTCTTTTGTTCATCTTTTCCTTCAGGCCTGAGAAGATGTTTCCGAAATGGGCGGTTATGGAGACAATGTCCCAAGGTAATTTGATCTACGAATTACTAGGGGTTGCAGAGGGGAGAGGAGAGCTTTGTGACTGCTGATCAAACTAAAGTCTTTACTTAAGGATGGATTTGTCATTCGCCTGAATTATTTAATGTACAATGACAGTCTCCCCTATATCGCAAAGGTCAATATCCTGTCCCCAGACAAGACCAGCTTCTTCACAGGCAGCCTTCCACCACTTGGGGGGATCTCGCACATCTTCAAAATGACCACTAATGCCTCCTCTCACTGTTCCATAATGCATTCCTATGCTCTTCTTACTACGAATATCTTTGTGGATGCATATTGAATCTTCCGGCGTGCAATGCACTGAGGACATGAAGGTACGAGGAGTACAACAACCAATAGGGAGGAGTGCGAGGTCAAAGGGACCAAATATCTTGCCGATTTCTGAAAACGCGGGACAGAAAGGTAGGGTGGACGTGTCAGTACCGATGTCAGACTCTGTCACGGTACGATATCCAGTATCGCCTATCTATAGTCAGCGCACGTACGACGTTTGTCTCAACTCATTTGAGGACGCACCTGAGAAGTAGAGTTTTCGGCGCGATGTCACCTGCATCGCTTGAGACCGGTCCTCCGACGCACGAGATCCACTGCTGTTCTCTTGGTTCGGTTCTAAGATTACCCAAGAACACCAAAGAGTCGCGCCCATAGTGAACGGGGTTCTTCCGCTAAAGTGTTGTGCCGGCGTGCAAAACAGGTCAACACTTCCTACACCAGCCACCTCAACCCTCACTCCATGCCACCAATCGAGGACTGAAACATCTTCCTCCCGAACTCCGATATCACGGAACCATCCCTCGATCCCTAAACCACCGAAAAAGTGAATCCGTCCTCTATGTCGCTCATAAAGCCGCCGTATAGTGTGCAGGTCAAGATGGTCATAATGATCATGTGAGATTACCACCAGATCCACGTCGGGGAGTTCTTCAATCCTACAAGGCGTCGGCGAGAAACGCTTCGGGCCGGCGAAGCTCACCGGACTCATCCTTTCTGAGAACACAGGATCCAACAAAATTCTCACACCGCGGGTTGCTCCTGGAGCACAGGAAGTCTCCACGAGAAAGCTAGCATGTCCTATCCACGTTACTTTGAGTCCATGGCTGCCAGAGCCCCAGTTTGGTTTTTGGATGGACACAAGTTCATCGCGGGAACTGGGGACCGGGGGAGAAACCCTCTCTGAGGAGAACCATGTTCGAAGCAGCTGCCAAAACGAGTGATTCTCACGGAAGGAAGGCCATGGGTTTGTGAACGACGACGAGGGACTACCAACGTGATGGGTGGGAGGCGAGGAAGTGGGTCGTACATGCGACAAAGGGGTTATGGAAATTGTTGACGACCGTGTGTCAGACCGCGATAAGGTGTCTATGGGCATAGCTTCTGATGATGCTGCGAGATCGTCAAGAAATAGATCAACTCGAGTATCAAATGGCCTCAGAGTGTGAGAGCACATGTGTGTGTATTGACGGCGATGCAGGGTGCGCCCCTAGCCCCCTACTGCTATGAAGAATACTTGACTAAAGCATGATCGTCCCTCGGACTAACTAGTACAGACTACGGATAGTAAGTCAACACGTCCCTTCCAGCAAGCGTGTCAGCCAGTAAAGCGGTATAAAATACATTCTTGTCTTCCGTGGTTCCGGCACATTTCTCACAGGCCTTACCGTGCTTACATTGGGACCTTCTGTGTCTGTTTTATTGCTGGCAGTTATGAACTTCTGACACCGGAATGGTCACTCTCAAGATTGATATTCGGATTTGCACGATTTGCTTACCCGTCGCCAGAGAAAAATAAGAAAAAGGGGAGAAGAAAACACTTTTAATTGAGGTGAGTGGCCTCGTAGATAAGAGACTCCAGGTCGTATAAGTTTCACATACACGGACGATTTGGAGTCCAGGGTGCGAAATAACACTACTTAAGCTTCCTCTTTCTGAGCTTCTTTTGTTTTTGGCTTCTTCCGAATATCCTTCCGTCCCATTCCCCACGCAAATAGAAAAGCAACACCTGAGCAGCCAATCGTAAGATAGAACACCCGATCGATACTCTTGCTGTATGCAACCAGCACACCAGCCAACGTACGCGGGTTGGTGACGATAGCCCTGAGACCAGTTGCGCCGGCTTGGACAATCGCCTCCGGGTTAACACCGCTGGCGTAGGTAGGGATGGTGCTTCGCAGGCTGTTCGTGAAAATCGTCTGCCCGAACGTCAGGAAGAGCGCGCCCCCGAGCGTCTGGAGGAATGTTAACAAGGACATCGAGATCGAGACCATGGATGGAGGGAGCGTGTTTTGGACCGCCACGAACGGCATTTGCAGCCCGAGGCCACGGCCGAAGCCGACTATGATCTGGTATCCGATCCATTTACCGGTGGAGCTGGTTGGCGACAGTGTAGAGAGCATGCCGTGTCCGACGGTGGTGATAATGCTAGCGGCCACAACAAAGGGAAGGTAATAGCCCATTTTCGTCACTAGATCGATGCATTAGTAGAGCTCCTTGTAATTATTCAATAGGGAAACTGAATGGAACTGACCTGCTACGCCCGAGAACAACGTGCCAACTAACTGACTGAGGATGTTAGGCAGCAAGTCAACACCACTCATCATGGGCGACGCCCCTTTGATGGCTTGAAAGTAGATCGGCAGATAGTAAATAACCAGCTGCAGCGTGGCGAAAAAGAAGAAAGCAAAGAAGCAGCTTGACCAGACTCCTCTCTGTTTCAACATGGACAGTGGAACCATTGCTTCCTCACCTTTAAAGTATTCCCAGATAAGAAACACAATAAAGGTTCCCCCCGCACCACAGAAAAGTCCAATGACGGTTGCACTGTTCCAGGCATATTTATTGCCGCCATAATCTAGCGCTAAGAGGAGCTGGATCGTTGCAGGGGCAAACAGAGCAAACCCTATGAGATCAAGTTTGGTCAAGATCGTTTGCAGGACAGATATCTCGCGAGATTTGTCGGTATCCGGGATACGGGTGAAGAAGAAAAGGATCGCCACCACGCCGCCGATAGGCAGATTGATGTAGAAGCCTATATCTGTCAGCTAAAATTCTCTAATGGTTAGACTGACCTACACCATCGCCATGTTGTGTACTCGGTGAAAGCACCGCCAATGAGAGGCCCAATCACAACACCCATTTGTCCAACTGCAACATAAATAAGTAAGCATCCAGCTTCATCGAAATTGCTTACTTACTTCCCATCATAGCTCCCATGTATGCAGGCCGTTTATGCAGGGGTACGCTGCACGAAATGATTGTCAAAGCACCATTCACCAACCCTGCACCACCCATACCAGCCACAGCTCGTCCGATGATCAGCATCTTGGACGACGTTGCGACACCACACAGCAGCGACCCCAGTTCAAAGAGAGCGAAAAAGCCAAGAAACAACCCCTAATTCCCTTAGAAACTCACTAAGCAAGTTGATCAGGCCGGTTAAACTCACCTTAGAGCCAAAGTGCGTATACAATTTCCCAGCTAGAGGTTGGAGCGCGCAGTTCGCCAGCAGGTACGCACTACCATACCAGCCCACATCGGTGAGCGAGTGAAAATCACTAGTAATCCTAGGGATAGCCTGCATTATGTTATTCAATTGTAAGACCATATGCTGTGCGATATAACAGGGACGCAATTAGGGAATTTACCGTCGCAACTATCGAGACGTCCAGGAGCATCACAAACACAACGAGAGACAGTGGCAGCCACACTAGGGCGAGCTTTAATCCAGATATGTAGGTACCCTGTTCTGTTGTTGTTCGCGACAGAGTTCCCGCTTCCAGCTCTTTGCCCGGATCCGCATTGTGGGCCTCGTTGGTCGGATCATCTTCGCCATCCTTACGGGCATGATGTGCAGCTTCTTTTGATGAAGACAGCTCATCAACAGCAGACTCACGAGGCCCGTGATGTGCTGTTGAGCCTGCTCCAACGCCCGGCAGTTCGCCCGGTTGCTCCTTGCCCATAATCACGTTGGATCGAAAGTGTCTCGAGAACGTGTACCGTGCGAAATGGTCGGTAATCGGTAGAGCACGGCTAATAAAGAATGAAGCCCGACTGACCAAAATGATAATAAACAAGAAGCAAGACAGGGGATGGACTTAAAACCCATAACCGCATCGGCATCGGGAGATGCAAACGCCGACAATCCAGCATTTATATTTGTGGGGTATCCATAGCTAAGATTAGGGACCCACCGCGAACCAGGAACGGGCATAATTTACACTATAGCTTCAATTGGAGACCTTTAACCATGACGTCTCGTCGGACTTAATCGGACGGATTTAAGGAGACAATTCGCAGGACTCAAGAAGGTTCTGCGTCTAAGGAGCCCTAATTTGGACAAATACATCCATCTATACAGAAGCTGGCGCACAATTTCACCACTGTCCTACTTAGCTTATATAGACCCCCTATTGCCAACAGTGTAGTTAGAACTCAGCGTGGTGAAGCCTGGGATTAGAGAAAGAGATGCTAATCCGGTGATAAGGGCTGGCGGCGTTCGCTGGTAAATTTCGTCCGCGGCCGAAAATTTCGCCCGCGACACGAATCTGGCCCTGCACCATGAGCTAGGGGACGAGCGATTCCGTCATCCGCAAAAACCACCGGTGTATTATACCGAAGAATAAAAGGATAGATACAGCATGTAGCAAGAATATGAAGGTCCAGTGCCTTTGACTGGCATTGCGCGCACAGCAGCGGCCGTGAAAATTAAGTCCTGCTGATCCCTGTCTATTCATAGTCTGATGACCCTGATCAACCTCTCTGCTTCACGTCTAATCTAGAATTACAAAGTAGAGAGGGACAGACAGTTCAAGTAGCTAGCAACCTCCTGGAACCAATGGGATATAAATATTAGTACATACAAGATTCTTGTAGTACATACTCATGGTAGTTAAGCAGCTAGATTAGACTACGGACCCCCTCGGCCTACTATTCTTTATATAAATACAGTGTTTTCAATGCTTCCTATTAAGTAGCTACGGAGGTAATAAGCACTTCTTTTATTCCTGCCTTATTATCATGATCGCCTCTCTCTAGATCACATACTAAGCCAGGAACATGGTATGAAAGTGGAGTGGATCTGCATATACTCTATCTAGTTGAGGCTACCGAGATTTTCGGCGTACTTTGATTTATTTACTTTGATTCATTTACAGGCGAAACAAGACTAAGATGAAAATAAGACTGGTCAGCTACGTAACCATGGAAAGAGCGCGGAGGGCTCTCAGCCTGGCCCTGGCCAGACAAGGTCATGATAATATGCAACATAATCATAAACGCCAATACCATACTTATTAAGCTTCTCTGTAGCAGACTTCCTCTCAGCTGTCGTCCTCTCACGCACTTCCTGAGCCTGTTCTGGGGTCATGAATGTTTTATAGTCGTCCCCAGTTGAGCGCTCAGATGGAGCTGCAGCCCAGTCGTGTCGCTGTGGAGGAACGTTCCTAGTGGAACAAATCCGGTAATGGGGGTCAACCAACCATAGAGTGACGAAGCGTAGATGGCCAGGGCGAGAAGGATCTTCCGAACTGAACGATTCAGCTTTAGACCGCAGGGTATTCGGCCACGCGAGGAATCGTCCGGATGAGATGGTGATAGCGCCCAGAGTCTGCAGTGCCTGTGGAAACCGCCAGGGTTCGTCGTCCTCGGGGACCTCACAGTCCGGGATATCCCAAACCCTGTTAATGAAATCTTCATTCTTGACATTGAAAGACTCATTATCAATGACTGCCTCCTGTTCGAAGGATATCTTTGCATCAATGATGTTATCGACCTCGTAGTAGTAAACTGCGGTTGCGACTATGTGCTCATTAAGCATGCCGGCCACATGGAATTCCTGATCACCAGCATAGCTTGGACGATCAGGTGTGAGGTCAATACTAGTCACCTGCACGATAATCTGAAGTCCATCGGTGCGGAACCTCTCCTGCAGTGAAATGGAGTAGTACTGATGGTCTGGGTCCTGAGGTAGTGCACGATCCGGGGAAAAGTTGTCATACTTTGGGAGGATTGCTCGACCAGTATTCCTTCCAGCTTTCCAGTCGGCGTAGGTAAATGAAATGCCTGGCTCGGGATAGTGGAAGACATACCGCCGACACCACTTCTCCTGCACAAGGTTGATTACTTTCTCTGGGGATTCCCAGTCTTCCGGCGCCATTCTGGCCAGAAGCTCGTAATCTGGCTCATCAAAGAATCGGCATTCCCTGGGGTAGTCAGGAAGAGTCAGGTATTCTTTGACCTTGGAACAAATCTCATCCCATTCCTCATCACCGGCTGCATTCTGAATGCCGCGCAGTGTCCGAGAATGGATGCGAGAGATCCAGGTCGGCCACTCTTTGTTCTCTTCGACGTAGTTGTACGTGCGTATCCGAATCGGCGTTCGCCCTTGCCTTCCCAGGATAAGCATTTCATTCCACGGAGCAATGGCGGCGCCGATCAATCTCTCAATCGCTTTGCATGCTCCTTTGTTCCTCGGGTGTATATTATTGATATATGAAGTAATGCGAGGTGTCATCATATCACCTTCAAATGATACCTCACATGGCAGCCACTGGAATTCAGTCGACCAGCAATCCGGCTTCACACGTCTTCGGTCATCCCACCTCCGCGCCAACTCGTCTTGGTTAATCTCATATACCTCCCCGGTTGGTTTAACGGGTACTGGAGCGATTTGACAATGTTTGTATTCCTCCCAATTCCCTATTTCCAGGCCAACAGCCCCTCCATTCGTGAGAGCTCGAGTAGAGCCATACACGAGAGGGTACATGGACGGATCCACCAGCTGTCGAACAGACCTCTGGCCGCCGTCAGCCGATGTAGAGGATACCAACGATCCAAATGCGTCTCGTATCTCCTTGCGTAAGTCAGGCTCGACCAGCGTATCCAATTTACAGACTCTCGAATCCGCATCAAAGACCATCACATAACCCGTCCGCTTGAAATCCTCCGCTTTATCCTGCAACTCGGCCTGGCACCAGTCCCATGCCTGTTGGCTGAGGCCGTACAGGTAGAATGCGTTGGAGCGCCAACGATCCAGTTCAGCTCGATTGGTGACTTCATTTTCCCATTCCGGTTCATCGGTCACGGTTTCCATAAAACGCAGCATTGCGACTTCGCGGGCCGTCAATCGTGGATTTTGGGACCAATCTGCGAACCCGTGTGCAAATCTGTCCCCTCTGGGGAATTCGAAATATAGAGGAATGTCGTTGAAGCCTGGAACCCTCAGCGGACCTTTGCCGGTATTATCCATCATGACTGATGCAAAACAAGAGAATCTGCTTATCGGCTGCAGTGGGAGACTTCCACGTTTTGAGTTTATCAAATCCAATACCGCGAAGACTAAAAGGTGTCTGGACAATGTGCTCCTTAGCTAGTGTTATATGTATTTTATTTTTTGATTATCTTTATGACTCATTCGTTGAAGCTAGTCTGAACTTGAAATTCTACTTAGTTACTGTGCCCTAGTTTGCTGACAGTGCTATCTATAATAATAATAATAATATTTGATACTCCGTTCGGCCCTTGGGCCATCCGGTCCATCTAGGAACTATTTGATAACCTATATGTTGCGTCA
>JACBAD010001799.1:0-23689 GCA_014281905.1 Aspergillus hiratsukae | reverse complement strand
TCATTCAAAGAGGAAGGGAAACAGCGACAACCTAATCTAGACGCAAATACCACAATTTGCTAAATTCAAGCCCTCCATAATTCTCAAGTCATGATAATGTTAGGGACTTGGCGCGGAATGAATATTTTCCCAAATATATATTAAAACTTCGGGTTACTCAGCTCTTCAGGTTAGTCGCATATTGTTTTGGAGGCATTTACAATCTAAACCTTCTACCATCATCACAGAAGTGACCACAAACTAGGATGAAGTGTTTTTCCAACAAATTCCAAGTGGAGAAGCTTTCTCAAGCGGATTCCGCGAATGATGAAAATGCGTTAGGATGCAGTAAACAAACGAGGGGAGAACCTTGCATTTGGCCTGCTAAGTCAAGGATCTTTCATACAGCGGTGCCATGTCTTGCGGCGTTCCTTAGGTACGTCGCGCTTGTGCTTGACTTCTGCAGTGTTTCGCTAGACTAAGCATCAATAGCACTTTTGGAGCCTCGGTTATGGAGCCAGCAGTGACTGATGTGATGGCGGATTTTTGCGTCGGTCAAACCCAGGCAACTTTATGCATCACCATCTACACGCTTGGGCTTGCCACTGGGCCTCTTGTGTTCGCACCAATTTCTGAAACCTATGGTCGACGATGGGTGTACATGACCGCTATTTCCTCCGTACTTGCGTTTTCCGCGGGGGCAGCAGCTGCTAAAGACTTTGCAATATTTCTTATTTGCCGGTTCTGCAGTGGTTTCTTCTGCTCAGTAGGTATTGCTGTTGGAGGAGGGACAGTTGCCGACATCTGGCCAAGAGGGAAACAGCGAGCAACTGCATCCTTACTTTTTGTTCTTGCGCCCTTCTTGGCTCTCACCCTGGGCCCCACCGCTGGAGCTTACGTGCTTCATATCCAGCATGCCAATTGGAGATGGACACAGTGGATGATGGTCTTCTTCTCCTTGCCAATGTGGTTGATGTTCGTTTTTATGCGGGAAACATCAGGGGAACGACCCCCTCATGATGCTAACGATAGCTGGGAACGAATCCGACTGTCGCCGCGATCATTTTATCTACCTTTCAGATTGCTTTTTACCGATTACATCATACTATCTTTAACCGTGTACACTTCCTTCAGCTACGCTGCAGTCTTCAGCTACTTTTCAAGTCTTCAGTACGTCTTAATATCGGATTATGGATTTGATACGCGACAAGCAAGCCTTGGCCTCCTCAGCCTAACGATTGGCTACTTCTGTGCGATTATTTTGTGCCTGGTTCTGGAGAAAACGATGACCTCATCAAAAGAGAAATCACTGGGTAAGGTCTTGGAGCCTGAGAAACGCCTCTATGCAGGTGTTATTGGTGGTCTGCTCTTGTGTCTCGCGGAGATGTGGTAAGATAGACGCCCAAGATAAAATCGCCTTTGGATCCCTAAAGAGAGAGGCGTTGACTCTTTGAAAGGTTTGCCCTTGCAGCCCGACCAGGAGGCAGCTGGGTAAATCTGGTTGCCACAGGCATTCCACTGGGATGTGGTGTATTTGCACTTTTTGTAAGTTCTTCTCTCCTCCACCAGTCACAAGGGTAAGACTGAGAAACACAGCTCTCCGCGATTGCCTACATCATAGATATCTATCCGGCTGAGGTCGTTGCGTCAGGTAAGGAGTCTCTGCCTTCGTCCATACAAGAGTCTTACAAGCAGGTCTGGATCTAGCAATTGCCGCCAATGGGGCGTCAAGGTACACACTTGGAGCAGTCTTCCCCTTGTTCACTTTACAGATGTATGAAACATTGGGGACAAGGTGGGCGAGCGGTCTCTTTGCGATATCTTCTTGCCTTCTGGTGGCCATTCCATTATTTGTGTGCAAGTACGGTGTCCGGCTTAGGACGACAACGACACTGGGCACGGCGCATGACATTTCGATTGACTGAATCGTCAAGAACATTGATACGACGATAGCAGAGCTCTGATATCGGAACATAGTGTTGGTAGTGATCTCATGAGAGCCAGAAATGTGACTGTCCGCAATCTCTGCGAAGTAGCTGACTCATCGCGCTCTGCTCCTGCCCTCACCAGCACAAAATATGATAGGAATAGCTATCACCTCAAGTTGAACCATTTTAAGAGTGACTTTAGCCTGATATCTCCTGGTGCAGGGTCCTTCGAAAGCTATAGCGGTAAGCCTAACCTTGATCCCTCTGGTTAACTAGTGTGGGCTAGTGTTAGATTAGTCAGCACTAAGATAGGCCAGCGGAGAGTCCGCTTTAGATACATGGCCCCTGACTCAGGACAATCAACACAAGAGAGCATGGAACACACAAGAAATCATCTCTTTTCATCTAGCGAATCTAACAATTAAGAGTCTCAGTGTCTTAAAAGAGCTATGCTCGCACATACAGATTTGCTAGATACTTTTCTTCGTTTTTCGTCGAGTCCTACAAGTCCTACCATTCTGTTGTTGACCCCTATTCCGGAGATCGATGTCTCAATACCTGGAATCATGTCGTCCAACAAATCGGTCATCCTAAAATCCCCGAAGGATTGAGATACTTGGAATAACCAATTTAGGGCTGAAGAACTATCAAACGAAGGACGATCAGCCTACCAACTCGCGTATACCATCTACAAAGACCGGAGAGATCAATACGACAAACAGCGAGCATTACTCGACAAGCTACAAACCTGGATGACGAATTCAGTGGCTTCTAGCTATGCAAAAACATGTTTTCATCACAACAAAACCATCAAAGAATGGTATGATGCCTTGAAACAGCAAGTTGGGATAGATGAATATGACATTAAACGGGAAATCATGGACGCATACAAACGTGCGATAAAACCCTTATCCAAACCACCGAGAGACTTTGAAGCGTGGATTACAAATTGGGAACAAATCATGGCTGAAGGGGCTGAGAGAGATCTCTACTTTGCTACCAGTATCAATGTCTGGTTTGAGGACTTCATCACGGCTGTCAATCCGATTGATCCTACATGGACCAAAGCATATCAGTTGACCAATAAAAAGGAAGTAAGAGAAGGTTCTCTGAGTTATCGTACCTTAGCAAACGACTTCCGCGATGTTGTGAGAACCTTAAGCACCTCGGCTAGATCCACACGGATCGCTAAGGGATCTTTTGGAACTACTTTCGCTGGACAAGGTACTGGGGATGAATCAGATGTCTCATCGACCAACAGTACCTTGAAGGTCATACCAGAAAAGAAGACAAAGACTGGCAAGCAAAACCGAAAACGGGGGCATTCAAGAACTATATCTCTGGCTACGGCAACAGGGAGATGCCGTGCTTGCAATCAAGGTCATGATCTTCACGCCTGCTACTATATCTTCCCAGGTAAAGCACCTGATTGGTTTAAACCAAGATCTGATATGAAAGAACGAGTTGAAGAAAAACTCAAAAAGGATGACAGCCTGGGTGAGGAAATCAACCGGCTTAAGAAATCAATGGATAAAGGCAAGAAGGTCATCAGCCATGATCTCAAAGAAGAAGATTGACTTCTACTCCGGGAGGTTACTAAATGCAAGGCAAGTTTTTATATACAACCTCCCTTGTTGTCAAGAGTGGCCTTTTCTATTGATCAATATCCACTGAAGAATTCCTCCATTCTCGACTCTGGAACAACAATCCACATATTCAATGAAATTACTCGTTTCATCAATTTTCGGGCTGCACCCGAAGGGGATTTCCTGTGGGCTGGAGACAACAAGGTGGCTATTCATGGCTATGGAGATGTCGACATACAAACAGTTGGTCCGAAGAAGAAACTGCAAATTCTCCGACTGTATGATGTCGCATATTGCGAGGGATTTGTGACCAACCTAGTGTCCTTCCGGCAGCTTGGAAAGCTAGGATATTGGTGGGATACTCGACCTCAATACAATTGCCTACGACGTGCAAATGACTCCGTGGTGGCCTACCTGCATGAGATTCATGATCAATCGGTACTCGAGTATATTCCGGACGACCACCCATGCACACGCATGGCGTTCTACATCAGGAAGAACAAATTCAACACATGGACTGAGCGACGTCCGGTCACTGGTGATGCCATGCAATGGCACTTGCGTCTTGGACATCCAGGTCCACAAGCGCTGGAACACCTTGTCAACGCATCCAAAGGTGTACGAATCAAAGGTTTGAAAACTGTTGAATGCGAAGCATGTGGAACCTCCAAAGCCAAACGACGAATCCGGCGAGAACCTCGAGAAATCGAAGAAGAACCAGGGATTCAACTGGCACTCGATTTTCACGATTATGATACTGGATACGGTGGCTACAAATGTCAATTATTGATCACTGATCGTTGGTCCGGATTCATGTGGGATTACTATCTTACAGACCACAAATCAGAGACTATCCTTGCTGCGCTAAAGCACATCTTCGGAACGCTCGAACGTCAATATCAGATCCGTCCACGGAAAATTGAATGTGATAATGAGATTTTCATGAAACGCAAGATCGTCCTCCAATGGCTAGAAAGCCAGCACGTCAAGGTCGAGCCTTCGCCGCCACACGTCAAAGAACTTGACGGAGCCGCCGAACGCTCAGGGGGTGTGATCAAGGATAAAGCTCGTTCTATGCGTCATGCAGCCAAGTTGCCAGCGGCTCTATGGCCAGAGATTAGTCGCGCCGCGGTTTACCTTCATAATCGGACGCCGCAATACAAGTTCAACTGGAAGTCACCGTACGATCGGTTCCATACCTTTCTGGGTCAAAGAGAAGGCGCTGTAAAGCCTGACCGCAAACCGCAACAAGCTCATCTAAAAGTCTACGGTTGTAAGGCCTTTGCTTTAAGGACGGAATACCTGAAGAAAGAGAAACGCCTCCAAAGATTCAACCCCAAAGCTTGGGTCGGATACCTCGTTGGATATGACTCAACCAATGTTTACAGGATTTGGAACCCAATCAAGAACACTGTCATAGGTGCCAGAGACGTGATTTTCAACGAAGATGAATTATTTGACGGCAACCTTGATCGCATGAAGGATGACTGTCTACACATTGACCTGGGTGATTTAGCAGAACTTCTTACCTCTTTGCATACACGAGAAGTGGTCATGAACGCGTGTACAGAAGTGAATGAACGTTCAAGTCTAAATTCAGACGACATTTTTGTCGTCAACATCGGAGTCCTTGATGAGGAAATCCACGAATTCGAAAACGAATCCGATGACCAGGTGCATGGTGATCAGAACCTTACTCAATCGATTGAGGAAGCAATGAAGCTCATGGAGCAAGACCCTCCTGAATCCAATTCCAATGAAGACGATGTCATGAAGATCCAGAATCTGGAATATCCTACCCCTTCACAAACCCCACCAGCGGCTTTGTTAGCTGCCTCAATTCAAGGACCAGAAGAAGGTCTGGAGGACAGTGAACCAATTGAGGTGTCCAAGTCATTTAAGTCATACATTCCATTAAGAAATGCAGTCTGGAAAGCAGCGTTTATCGCCCGACGGATGAGTCAACGGGTCACCAGACTACATGGGAAAGCTCTTGATCGAACACAACTTCAGCGACTACTGCGCAAAAATATGAAAGCTGTTCATCGTCGAGACTTGCCTCCACCACCTACAAAACATGAAGATATCAAAACGCACCCTTTGGGATGGCTGTTCGAACAAGCAGAGAAAGAACACCTGCAGAGCCACGTTCCCATGAATTCTTGGACCACAGTCAACCGATCCGAAGCAAAAGGAGATCAGGTACTCGACTGCATGTGGGTCTACGTATATAAGTTCGATAAACACGGCCGATTGATGAAGTGCAAAGCTCGACTAGTTGTACGAGGTGATCAGCAGACTAAGGAGAAAGCAGAAGACACATACGCGGCGACGTTGGCAGCACGTTCATTTCGTACGTTCATGGCGATTGCAGCTCGATTTGATCTGGAACTCAAGCAGTATGACGCAGTCAACGCCTTCGTCCATGCGCCCTTGAATAAAAAGGTCTTCATGCGAATGCCTCGAGGGTATCAACAAAGAGGAAAGATCCTTCGCCTCAACAAAGCAGTTTATGGACTACGTCAATCACCGGTTCTGTGGCAGCGACTTTTCACCACTACTCTTATCAACATAGGTTTCAAACCAATCCCGCACGAACCCTGCTGCATGACTTATGACGGCATTCTTATCTTCTTCTACGTTGATGACATTGTCCTTGCTTACCGGAAGTCCCAACACTCAACGGCCAAGAGCCTGATCAAGCAATTGAAAGCTCAATACAATATCTCTGGTGGTGAAGACCTTCAATGGTTCCTAGGAATTGCTATCTACCGGGACCGAAAACAGAGAAAGGCATGGTTAAGTCAAGCATCCTACATTGATAAAATATCAAGGCTTGCGGATACAACTCAACCAGGCGAGACACCAATGATCAAAGCTGAATTACTCCCCTACAAAGAACGAGCGTCAGGTCAAACTGTACGAAAATATCAAAGGAAGATCGGATCCTTACTCTACGCCGCAGTCACCACTCGAATTGATATTGCATTTGCTGTATCTCGGTTGGCTAGATTTTTGACGAATCCTGGGCCAGAACATCATGATGCTGCGGACCGCGTTCTGCACTATCTATATCAGCACCGAGGACTAGCTCTACAGCTAGGCGGAGCGGACGACTTCCTAGTAGCAACCGATGCCTCGTTCGCAGACAATACACTGGATCGGAAGAGTTCTCAGGCTTATGTCATGGTTCTATTCGGCGGAGTCATTGGATGGCGAGCAAATAAACAAAACACTGTGACCACGTCAACCACAGAAGCAGAACTACTATCGCTGTCTCAAGGCGCCAAAGAAGGTCAATATATCAAGCGCCTGCTGGACGAATTGAGTGTCAAACTTGATGAACAGCGAATACGCATTCATTGTGATAATCGTCAAACCATTCGCCTAGTGACTGAGGAGATAGCTCGATTGCAGACAAAATTAAGGCATGTCGATATCCACAATCATTGGCTGCGACAAGAGGTGAGAGATAGACGGATCACAGTCGAACACGTCTCCACCAAGAAGATGATCGCGAACGGGTTGACGAAAGCTTTGTCAAGGACCGAATTCAACGAGTTCCTGATGCAGATCAACCTTGTTGATATAGCCGATAAGATTACGGAACGAGAAGCCAAAGAAAGTCAGCAAAATGAAGAGCTTGATCACAATTCATTGATGGTGTATATGGGTGATATTGAATAGCGTCAGTATAGCTTCATGTCAGCTTTGCCTTCGGCTTCAGCTGAGGGGGTGTGTTAGATTAGTCAGCACTTAGATAGGCCAGCGGAGAGTCCACTCTAGATACATGGCCCCTGACTTACAACAATCAACACAACACATCAAGGAACACACAAGAAATCATCTCTTTTCATCTAGCGAATCGAACAGGACCCTTGGCGGGGCTTTTGTGAGGGGAGGAGTTATCACAAAAGATGAGACCCTATACCCCTCCATAGAAGTCCTACAAAGACTTATGTAAATTTCTGAGATCTGCCTTGCTCCTGACATTATAGTCTTCAAGTTTCTGGACAGCACCCTTTAATGTTTGACGATGTCCTCTCAAAACTACATTGCAGCCGCCGCCTCATTTAGAGAGGCCGCGAAGATTCCACCGTCCCCTCTCCAAGTTAAATGTCATCCGCTGAAACCTCAAGTAACGGAGAATGAACAGATTTTTCCTTGGAGCATTGGCCGTTCAACAGCGAAGAGCAGAAGAAAAAGTTTTGCGCAATGAAATGTGGCCAGGTAATCTGCTATTGTTTCCCTGAAGCGCTTGTTGACCGCATCGAAATTGTTGCTCGCTTTATTGCCCTCGCTTTCTTTATGGTAGATGGTAAGACGATAGACTTCACGTTTGGAGATGATGATCTTCATCTCCACTCCTATATATCGCTGGTCAAGAATGCTAACAACTATCTAGACATGCTGGAAAACATGTCATTTGAAAAAACCAAGGCTTTCGTGGAGAGATTGATATCCATTTCGCGAGGAGAATCTCGGCCTGATCTAAATATACCTGTAGAGAGGATCTTAGTTGATCAGTGGAAACAAATGCGATCTATTGACTCAAGAGCAACTGAGGCATGTTTTCCTTGCGATTTGCGAGCTGTGGCGGGCTCAAGGAAGTGACGCACGCAAGGAGTTAAAAGACTTGAGCAGTTATATTGAGTATAGGATATGTGATGGAGGTTCAGTGTATGTTATTTTACCTCACAGACCGCCTGGTGAAAAGCTGCTGACCAATATTTAAGGATTATGAGTCCTGTGACACGCTTTGCAATGGGCCTTCGCTTGACCAACAAAGACCTTGAAGCAGTGAATGAAATCAACATGAACATGACAAGGTCCGGCCAAATTTCACTATGATGCTCTATGGATGGAAGTTTATGCCTCTCCATGCAGCCCTCAGCTTAATTATGCATGCCATCTAAAGTCCGTGCCACTTGAACCCTGTAGGGACATCGAACGGGGCTTGAGCGCACATGGTTTGTGAATCCCTTCCTATCTTGACATGCCATTGCCCGGGCTCGGCTCGCCATGTCGAGGTCAGTTCATCCCAGTGCGAGATGGCGACTACTCTAATTATCAGCGAGTAACAAAGCCATCAAGTCTCGGCCACTTACATTTGTCCATCTCAACAGTTACCGTCTCGGACTGATCGGGTAGAAGTACGGCGGTCTTTGTGAACGCTTGCAGAGTGACCTCGGGATGCGTGAGGGAAGTCGGTGTCGGCGGGGGTGGGCTAGTGTAAAAGTGAACCGAATGAGAGCCGGCTACCGTGCCAGTGTTGGTCACTCGGGCAGAAATAGAGATACGCCATGAATCTGGAGAAGAGGATGCGGACGGCGAAATGGTAAGGTCGGAATACTCAAAGGTAGTATATGAGAGGCCATGACCGAAGGGATACAGCGGTTCGATGCCCCGGGCGTTGAAGTGACGGTAACCGACCCAGATACCTTCCTCGTAGTAGGTCTTCGTCCCTGCCGACTTAAAGTTCAGGTTTGCAGCAATGTCCAGCTCTCGTTTCGGCAAGGTGACGGGCAACCGCCCGGAAGGGTTGACCGTTCCGTATACGATGTCGGCGATGGCATTTCCAGCCTCGTTCCCGCCGTACCAGGCCCACAGGACGGAGTCGACATGTTCCAGCCATGGCATGGATACGGCGGAACCTGTCTGCATAATGACCACCGTTTTGGTGTTTGGTGCTTCGGTCGCGACGCGGCGGACAAGGTCATTCATCCGGAGAGGCAGAGATAAGTTTGGCCGGTCATAGCTCTCCGACTCCCAATCTTGGTCTAACCCAACCACCAACACGGCGATATCGGACTCTTTACCAAGCTCTACAGCCTTATCTATGGCTTGGTCTTCATTGATAGCAGGGAAGGAGCCGAGTTTCATGCCAATGAGCTGTAGTGGCTGGCTGTCCTGACCTGGAGCAAGTGGGGGCTTTCTAGAGTCGTGTAAGAATCGGAATTTGTAGACCTTGTCTTTAACCACCGGGATCGTGATAACGCTACCATTGCCTCCATTTCCAAAGAAGGAAGAGGTCCGCTTCTGCTCTTTGGATAAGTCAGCAACTAGTCTGTCGTCGATATAAACCCAAGCTTGGCCAGTGACGCTGATCTCGAATTGCCAATCACCAGTGATTGGTGCGGTGAACAAGGCCCGGATTTCAGTGAAGTAGTCGTCACCAAGATCCGGGTGGCTAAAGTCCGCGAGCATGATATCCGAGTTCTTCCAAACTTCAGAGACTGCTGGCTGGCTGGCCTGCTTGCCGTCGATGATGGCATAATGAAGAATATCAAAGCCGGGCGTGGCACCATCCATGCTAGTAAACTCCTCACCAAAGACGGGTAGAAATTTGGAGCCCTTGCAACCAAGGGTATACCGTAAATCCACTTCGTCAGGTTTGTTGTCAACTAATCCCTGCCATGGTGTGACACACCAGGCTGGTCGAAGCCTCGCGCTGCCGCCGCCTGTAATGACACCATTCCTGGCGTTCGGCCCAATGACTGCTACTTTGGCG
This sequence comes from Aspergillus hiratsukae, assembly GCA_014281905.1. Lineage (NCBI taxonomy): Eukaryota > Fungi > Ascomycota > Eurotiomycetes > Eurotiales > Aspergillaceae > Aspergillus > Aspergillus hiratsukae. The sequence continues at coordinate 13,685 of JACBAD010001799.1, read as the reverse complement.
CGTCTGATGGGGAGCACTGACGACTCATTCTTCAGCAGTACGATACCCTCGTTGCCGATTCGCCGTATCAGCGCCGCGTCCGTCGCCTGGTCTTCCGTTCGCGTCCACTCTATCGAGTCATCTCGATCGTAAACCATGTCTGGGTTGAGCCTGGCAAGTTTTTGGACCCATTTCAAGACGGTGATCACCCGCTCGTCGATTGTCGCCCGCGAGATCTTGTGGGCATTAATCGACTGCCGCACCAGCCGCAGTTGGCGCCATTGGGGCTGCCCGGGCATCTCCAAATCAAGCCCAGCGTTGATCGCTTCGGCGACAGAATATGTCCCCATCCAGTCGGACATGACGAGTCCGTCAAACCCCCACTCCGTTCGAAGAAGATCTCTCAACAGCCAGCCATGCTCGGAGCAATGGGTGCCGTTGAGCTTGTTATACGAGGTCATGTATGACCAAGGCCTGGCACGAGCTTGGGCGATGTGAAATGGTCGAAGATAAATTTCCCGAAGCGCTCTGGGAGCAATGATGGAATCTTGACCCATTCGTTCATGCTCCTGGTCATTGGCGATGAAGTGTTTGATCGCGGCACTGATGCCCTCATCCTGGAGGGCTTTGACATACTTGGCAGCCATGATGCCGCTGAGGGTTGGGTCTTCGCCAAATGACTCAAAGGTTCTCCCTCCGAGAGGGCTTCGGCAGATATTGGTTGTCGGCGCCAATAGGCAGACAGCACCTCGTGCCTTGGTCTCGGCTGCAAGTAGGCGAGCGGCTTCGGCGGGGAGGGTGGGAGAGAATGTAGCAGCCATGCCGGTAGCATTGGGAAGAACCACAGCGGGTGCTTAGAGCAATATCAGTTTAAGTCCATGAAATCTTCCAGCGATTCGCCACTTACTCATTTTGAAGAAAGATTGCCCTCGGGCGCCGTTGGGTCCATCTGTGACCTTAATGCTGGAATATACTTCTCAGTAACGCTGCTCTAGATATGTAGGTTGCGAAAGAACCTTACGAAGGGATGTTGAGCCTGGGCAAGGCCGTGGTCCTACGATATTGTCAGTTGAATCAACACAGTGTACTGTGTACCATTGGACGAAGGACGAATTTTCCTTACCTCCACCAATCCTCACCGGAAAGTAGGGACACCTTCTCAGTCAGGGACATGCTTTGGACCAAATCTTCAACGGAAGCGGTCAAGAATGACCTGTCCATTCCTGTGTTCGGCATTGCGATATCTTCCCCGCTTTGAAACGAAGTGCAACAGTAGGTGGTCAGGAAAGTACCAGATACAAGAAGAGAGTGCACCACAGCAGTTAGAGGAGTGCAGGAAATGAGCCGCGTATGAGCAATATGTATACTAATGTTGCGTCAAGGGACTACTCCGACCATACCATGAATTTCAACTACATGAGTAACATGACCACCGCATACCAAGCCGGTCACTCGGCTTCCATTTCCCCAGGTCGGGGAACAGCGGGGATTTCCCCGGGTGGCATTCTGTCTGGCATCTAATTGGCTCACATTCTCTCGGATCTTCCCCGGTCCCAAGCAACTGGTACACCCGTGATCGAGTCCAATCCCCCGGTTAAGGTTTTCTTTTCAGTTCATCTACACGGCTTCCCATTTCCCCAGAACATTTGAAAGTCATGGGAATCTACCCCAGATTCCATGCCTGTCTGCCCTCATTGATCCTAGTCAACTTCTAAGGTCTCGCACCACATCTCAATCTTCTATCGCAGCCCCTGTCGTGATGCAGCAAACATACACGCTTGGGAACATACCCAGTAAGAAGCTTGGCCCGCAAGCTGCTCAATGCGTTACACACTAATGCCATCTACTAGACAATACCAATCAATATTGGTACAAGGACCCGGCTCTGAAGATAAACACCGCACACTGGTAAGTCTAGTGCAGTTGGGAGAGAGCAAAGCGACCCGGGCATGACTTGCTAACACTAGCTCATCAGTCTTGGGCTGTGTCTCGTGGTTTACTACCTGGTGGGTATCGAATCTTTGTCTAAAGTATAAACACGCTAAGACATGTACATAGGGCTGTGAGTAGATTGTCGAATGGGACTTGCGTGGCCTATGAACTCAAATGATGCTAGATGATGCGGGCCTTCTCAACGGGTTACAAGCTCTTCCCTCGTGGAATCAGTATTTTGACCACCCGAAAGGCTCAATCTTGGGCCTTTATGCCGCATCTTTGTACCTCCCAACGATTGTGACCGCTTACGTTGGTGATATCCTCTCTCAACGGTTCGGGCGCAGATTTACTCTGGCCCTAGGATCCTTCATTGCCCTTGCGGGTGCTTGCATCAACGCCTTTGCTAACAGCGCCGGGATGTGGGTCGCTGGTAATTATCCACCCCCCTTTAATGCCTTGAGGATCTTGTCCTAACTGGAACTCGATCAGGTCGCGTCATCATTGGCGGTGGTGGTGGTCTTGCCAAGGTGGCCGCTCCAGCGCTCATTCAGGAGATTGCCCATCCTCGATTACGACCGATGTTGGCTTGCTGCTACTATCCTATGTTCTACTTTGGAGCTCTGCTGTCAGCATTACTTTGTTGTGGGTGACCTGTTAACCCTGCCTCATGAGTGAGCCCGTGCTGATTGAGACTCTTTCCACAGTCGCTGCTCTCCATATCCCAGGGGACTGGTCATGGCGGATGCCTTCGATCGTCCAGATCATAGGACCTTTACTGGTACTTGGTACATTGATAAGCTGTCCAGAATCTCCAAGAGTGAGTTAGGTCTCACATATGCGTGATTCTCTCTTGGCTAATCAGCCTGGTCTACAGTGGCTTGTGTCTAAGAACAGAATAGCGGAAGCCTCCGCGATATTGAGCAAGTACCACGCCAACGGTGTTTCCGACGACCCTCTCGTCCAATGGGAATTGGTTGAGATCGAAGTGGTATTGGAGAAAGAACGGGCCGGGAATCAAGCGTCCTTTCGAGACTTCTTCATGACAGCGGGGAATCGAAGGCGTCTTGTTGTACTCCTGTCTCTTTGTATAGGCACCAACTGGGTCGGCAATGGCATTGTCTCCTAGTACGTCTGTCTGCTAGCGCTTGTGAGGACAGTCGTATTGACCTTTTGCTTGCAGCTATCTGACCCCTGTGCTTCACTCTATCGGGATAACATCTCCAGTTCAAATAACCCTTCTTACATCTGGACTCGGTAAGTACGAGATTAAACAAAGGCATTAGGGGCACATAGAGACTGATATGGAGTGGTCTAGCGATCTGGAACCTCATCCTCGCATTCGGCGCAGCGTTTAATGTCGAACGTTTCGGTCGCCGTCCACTTTTCCTCGTCTCCACTCTCGGTATGCTCATTTCCTACGGCCTCATTATGGGCTTCTCGGCTGGCTTCGCAACAACAAGGAGCCACGCATTGAGCATTGCCGTAATTCCGTCCATTTTCCTGTGAGTTATGCCCCATCTCAACGGAGTGGAAAGAAGGAAGGAAAGCTGACCTGATTTCCAAGCTACTACGGCTTCTACGACATCGCCTGGACACCGCTACCAGTCTCATACACAGCCGAGATCCTGCCTTTCGGACTACGCACCAAAGGCCTTGCCTTGTTCACTTCGGTGGGAACTATGGCGAACTCGTTCAACCAGTTTGTGAATCCCATTGCTCTGCAGGCTTTGGAATGGAAATAGTAAGTATATCCATTATCCATGATGAAAGAAGACGAGGGAAGCTTACTCTGGGCAGTTACGCTGTGTATATTGCTATCCTGGTGTTCTATCTAATTTTTGCGTATTTCATGTACCCCGAGACTAAGCACCATACGATTGAGGAAGTCTCCATGATATTCGATAAGCGCGATGATGAGATCGAGAAGCTGAATGAGCTCGCCCTTCGCGAGGTTGAGAAGCGCGCTGTCGATGCGTATGAGCACCGCGGGGAAGACGGCGATTCTAAAATGAAGGGGACTTGCTCTCATAGAGAGGTCGTCTAAGAATATGAGGTTGAAATGATTGCTAAGTATAGTCATGATAGTAAAGCGTGATTTATCGTACAATGTGAAATGAACGGAATGCCACTATTACATATCTGTCCTAAATCCACTCCGTCAACAATGCGCAAAATGCTAGCTTCATTCACCAATCAGAGGACACTGTCCAGAGTTTGCTTCGTCATGAAGCCTCCGGACCTGAGGGTGGAGGGAAGAAAGACTGCGCAAAGTCGAAGTAATGGCCGAGGTCAAGCCCCGTCTCTCCGGCCGGGATGTTTTGGCCTAGTAAGGCGCAGATATCAAAGTCCCATTCGATCTCTGGGAGGCTGGGATCTAGCCTTGCCAAGCTGTTCGCATGTCGTCAGAAGGCAAAGATCATAACGCATCAAGCTGTGAGAAGGGAGACTTACTTGGCATCTGTCGGATCACCTTCACTGCAGTCAAACGCAAGTCCCGCGTAGCGAGCCAGCTCGCGAGTCAGTTGGGCCACCCAGGTACAAGTACCGGTCGTGGACATGTCATTGGACTGTAACAGTTCGATGGCCGTCTTCAGATGATGCGCCAAGACCAGTCGGTCTATTGGCAGCGGCTGCTCGAGTCGAGCGACCAGTACTCGGACGAAGAACATTGCAACTTGGCCGAGTATCAGAATCAGATACTATAGACGCATGAAAACACTCCATTAGCGGGAACACACAAGCAGCAGGCCGCAGAATCTCACATCTGGACCATATCGAACGATTGGCTCCGCATCGGAAGACTTGACGTAATACTGCACGAGGGCTACGGCTGCCTCGCAAGCTTTTCCCAAACAGGAGATCGTTACATGGTTCTCCGAGTTTGCAGTAGCATTAGCCGTAAGGAGGTTAAGCGAAAGAGAGTTCAGGCATAAGCGCGTGTGTTCCCCATAGATCTTGGCCAGGTCGATGTACTTGCCGAGCATGAGGGCATCGTAGGAACCTAGATAGAATGTAAGTACCAATGCAGCACAGGAGAGTGCCCGCAAGGCTCACCGGCCCAGGTCCATTGACGTTGCCATTCGTCCAACCGTGGGTTTAGGTCGGATAGAAGAGATGAGACATTTGACCATGCAGTGGCAACGGGCCGATGTACATTTTGGCGCGGTGTCGGGGGTAAGCGAGCTGCGCGCAGACCCGAAACCAAATCGGCGGCCACCTTAGCAACCGGTTTAGCTCTTTGTCAAGTGAAGGAACGATAAAGAACGGTTAGCTTACGGCGGAAAGTTCTGCCAGACTAGCGACGTATGTCGCGGCTTCCGAGTCGACCAGGGCGGAAGGCCCCAGCTTGCGTACGACGGTGAGATACTCTCGGGGACAGGGTTGGACGAGTGGCATTGCGTGGGGACGACCAAATCCAAAACTGAGCCATATGTCATACCTAAGGACAGTGGTTAGGTCAGTGGCCCAAAATCAGCAGGCAGAGGCAGTGGATTACTGGTTAATGATCAACCAAGTGTGCCACTGGGGCAAGATACTGTTCGCCTCGTTGATGTCGTCGGTGTCGAGGTCGGATGAATTCAAGAGATGCGTAATCGCCGGACAGCCAAACGAATCGGGCACACCAATACGGTACGCCAGGCGAGTACACAGCCCTGTCATCATCCACTGGTCCGCCGATTGACCTCTCCCTCGCGGAATCCAGACAGAGAGTAGTAGTGTCGCTTGAATGTCGGATAGCTGGTGTTGTTTACGAAGGAGGACAAATCCGAGGTGCGCACAGGCGAGATCTGCGAGAGCTGCGAGGGCACTGCCGGCAATGGGTGGCAGATTTGACTTGGTAGATTGCTTCTCCCGATAAGCGGTATAGTAACGACCCGCAATTGTCAGGATTGCGGTGAAGAGGAATGGCGATGATGATCGGATATCATCGAAATGGCTGTCAAGGTCCTTGCATGGCTCAAGCAGCGGAAATAATGGGTGACATTTCTGGAAGAACCTGAGGCATCTAGGGTGAGTCCGTTGTGGTCTGATAAAGGGAGCAACCCAAGACTTACAGGATGAAGAGCGCTCTTGCCATCGGCTCATCGACAATCCCTCCTGAAACTGGTTCACTCTCTAAGTCAACCTTGGCTTCGTAGCGGGTTATGCCGAGAGCGAATTGAGCATTTTGATCTCCCCCGGGGCTGGGTTTTGCTGGTTCTCCTGACCACACTGTTGGGTGGGACATTAACGGGGGGAACGGAGCTGAGTTGTTCTGCAGAGCGGCCCAGCGTGAATCGAGTCCTTCTGAGTCTCCAGGGTGGACCGGCGAGGTGTATATACTTCCTGGCGTCCTACTTCTCCCTTGGCTTTGAGTGGGCCGATCGACATCGGACTGCGCAGGAAACGACGACTCTGGAGGCCCAATTGTTCGTGCAATTAAAGAAGATGGGCCGTCGACTCCAGTCACGTTAATTGCGCGCCCGGACACAGGGGCATGGCGAAAAGGATCTGCCAAGTTGGCCGATGTGACTGAGACAATTTGGCCCGCATGCGGAAGAGGTGATGATGGGAGCGCCGGCTGTTGTGGCTGGGTCAGATGGCTGAGACCGGACACCAAGTCCATGACGGTCTTCTCGAGTTGCAAGAGTCGCTGGTTCGTAACGGAGACACTCTGCTGCCAATCCAACCCTCGATCGCCAAAGTCGCACTCGATCTCGGCTCGGCGACAGGAGCTGCAAGGATGACCGCCCGTACATCGAAGCTTTTTGATGCGACATCGCTCACAGGCGTATGTAGCGCGCTGGGTCCGCTGTCTCTGATACCGCCTCTCGTCAACTGTAGCGGTCGAGTTGCGACGATCTGCATGATTGAGACGGTTGGCTCCCCGCGGGGTTGAAGCTGCAGAGGCTGCACGTGGACTTGGCGTCATGATGCCATGAGTTGAGGATCTCTAGTTTCTTTACAGAGTAAACTTATGGGTGGGGTTAATGAACCACATATAAAATAACAGATGCAACTAGTTAATGCTGGGATGTGGATTAGCTAATATTATGTAATAAACCCCAAGAATTGCGGGGAAACGGGTCTATTATGTAATTCCAAGATGGTAGTTACTGGAGTCACATGGCCTCATATCGACATGCTGTAGACTGCCTACTGTCTGGCTATCTCTACTTAGAGGCATAAAACTCCTAGATATATTGCGACTACCAGTTATAGGATATCAGTTTGTTTATTCTTTTCCCCCTTCCTGTTTTGTTGTTTTGTTGATGTTGTTGTCTTGGCGAATACAACAAAGATATATATAAATTACACCAGATCTAAAATAATGAGGGTCATGGTGCTTTTAACAGTGGATAAGGACAATATGGAATGCTGCTTTAACCATGACAACATGCTTGTCGACCAGTCTCTCAAGTCCTGTCCTTGGCTTCAATCGCAGACTCAGCCTCTTTCTTCTCGATGTCGGGACTGACAGCGATCTGCTCGACATCATCACCCGATTTATCGAGGGGAACGCCCTTCCTGTTGTAGTCGAAAACCCTTGATGCGTCTTCAGCTGAGAGGCGCTTGGTCTCGGGGAACATGAAGAAGATGAAACAAAAGTAGAAGATCAAAATGCCAATATACACCGCGTAACTAAGCATGCAACAGTCAGTGCATGGGCAACAACAACAGGTAAAGGGGTCTAGCCACTCACTATCGCCATGAGATGGCTTTGAGCGCAACCGGGTTGACGAATTGGTTGAACGAGTTGCCCAGAGTGGCGGTACTGGTGAAGAGAGCCATTCCTTTGGATCGGATTGTAAAGGGCAGAATCTCGACAGTGTAAGTTATCGGGAGAGGTGTGAATGCTATGTCATAAAACCCGAAATAGCTGTATTGAAATGATCAGTGGGTTCTTCGCTCTTGGGTTCCAAGGAGAACTCACATAAACAGGAAAGGGATAACAGCGATACCCAGTGAGGCATGTTTGGTGTTGGCGAAACCAGCAGATAGACCCATAACAACGACGTAAGAGCCCAACATCCCGGCAACCGATGCCAGGAACAGAGGTCGACGACCGACCTTGTCACAGTACACCGCAGCACTGCTAGCGAAGATGAGATTCCAAAGAGCTGTAGGGGAGTCAGCAATTGTACCCAGCCGGTGCTTGTGATCCTTGGGTTGTCAGGGTGCAAAAAGGCCAGGTTTAGTCTCACCTAGGCCACAGTTGATCAAGGTGATTTGGACCGGAGATGTGACGCCAACAGATTTGAGAATTGGCGATAGATAACTATGACAGCATTAGCTAAACTGCCGGTCCACGTGTTGAAGGATTCGACTTACTAGGTGATGATACCATTACCCATCCAGTTCAGAGAACATGCCAGAGCTACGAGCGTGGCCAGACGTCGCCTGTTTCCAGGCGTCCGCAGGAAATCTAATAAAGATGATTTCTTCTGGATGAGCTCATTTTCGATGGCGGTGCGAATTTCCTTCATCTCAAGTTTGACAAGGGCGTCCTCCTTGTCACCGTTGGCATGCAAACTGGCAAGGACACCGAGAGCCTCCTCGTCTCGACCATTCTTGATGAGCCACTAGCGACCATGTGAGCGTTGGGAAATTTTTCAATTTCATCCTTGGAGGGTAAACTGACCCGTGGAGATTCAGGGCAGAACACGGCAACGGTGATCACCGCAACAGGACCGATTACTTGGAGAAGAGAAGGGAATCGCCAACCCCAGTCACCAGGAACATACAGACCAACAACTAGCAGCGCGGGTTAGCTCAGAACGTGGGTCAGATAGGCTTGGGGGAGTTACAAGTCATCAAAGCAGCGAAGAAGGCTCCAAAGTATGCGAATGTTTGGTAGCAAGAGCCAAGAATAGGTCGAAGCCGAGGATGGGCAATCTCTTGGATCAACACAGGAGCCGCGACCTTCACAATACCCACACCAGCTCCGATAATAGCACGACCTGAAGATCTTGATCAGTGGGAGACCAATACCATGAAGGGGAGAGAGGTAATTACCACCGCACCACATGCCAATGGAGCTGGCAAAAGTATTGACAAGACAGCCAATAGTAATGATAATATTGGCAATAATGATACACCACCGTCGACCCATCCTGGTGGAGATGAAGTCGCCAATGAAAGCAGTAAAGATCGAGGGTATAAAGAAACTGGCAGCATAGATACCCAGCAGAGCGCCGGTAGGATGCTTGAAGTATCTGGCAAAGTCAACCTCGAGGCCGCAACGGATCAGACGGGCGAACATACTTTTGCCATGAAGGCATTGCCTGAAACCCAGTGAGAAGGCTTCCTTGATCTATTGACAATTAGTATACATTTATATATACTAGGCGATCGCCTAAGTCGTCCGCCATTACTAACATCCCTGCAATAATTATCAGTATCAACTGCTACACAGCAGACGAGATTACTCACATTTGTAGCAATTACAAGGCAAAGACCAAGACCAAGGGCTACGTTGCGACGCAGACCCTTATCCTTGTACCAGATGGGGTTGGTATTGTCTGGTGCGACGAGTCAATAAGGCACAGCTGTGGCTGCTCACTCATGCAGGGACACTCACTTGGCACATCATTCCACTTAATCTTGGCTGGCATATTGAATAGATGACTATTGCCGTACAATCGAAATGACTTGGGACTCCCAAAGGTCCTGCGTCTTGGGGATTTATCAATCGCCCTTCATCGCCACCCCTCTATGTATTCAATCCGAACAGTCAATAATCTGGGGAACTTGCGGGGACAGAACCTTGTACTCTCGGGGAAATGCCGAACGCACGTTGTATATCCCCCAAGTATACTCCGTACTCCGTAGCGAGAGGCGTCCTTTCGGGGAACATCCCGAACAGAAACTCTCTTCATGATGGCTGTCCGGATGTTCCCCGGCTTTCCGGATGTTCCCCGTACAATGCTTGAGAATGCCAAGAGAGCCAACATTTGGAAAGGGAAAGCTAGACATGTCACATGTGTACCGACAATTGATAGCTGCGGTCCCCGGCTCTCCAGGGCCACAGGCACAAAGGATTATCCACAGACTTAGATATAGCGAAATTATTAAGTGCTTAACTCAGTGGACCGGCATTTACCATGGCTTCTATTGTCATCCTTATACTGAAGAAGACAACCATGGTGACTACCTAAAGCGGCAAATGTTGGACCATTAGACTTGAGCACAAGGCAGCAGGCATGGTGTAACCAGACTATTTGCCTTTACACAGGCTGGCAGTCTAAGAATGGTATTAGTCATGAAAGTGGGAGAGTTGTTTCATACTTAATATAACTGTACTGGCGTGCGCAAAGACCAGTGTAATTTTATCTAAAGTAGTAAGTAAATATGTAGCTAAAAAGCTTTGGTTCTTAATCTGCTGGCGACCGCTTTAACACTGAATGTATTGGTAGCCTTCGTAGAATCATAGTAGGTTATTACAGTGACGATGCTTGCTGGCGAGGTCTAATACCAATAAGCAGCCCTAGCCAATAGGGGGGCGGCATGTATCTCAAAAGACCCCTATAGAGCAATTAATAGAGACAGCAGCAGGGAACCTCCAGGGCAATCTTTACCCTACAAGACAAAGAATAGGTGCAGGGGGTGCTCAAGATTGATTGAGGGCTCTGTCGACTCTCAATAAAATGGAAACATGGAACCGCATAGTCGGGTTATTCGTGTGACGTCCGGCTTATTCCGCTGGAGACAGGAGTCAAAAGCACAGACAATCAGATATCAAGGACTCGAATAATATTTTGTTTGTTTCCTTGCATCAAAAAGGAACATAGAAACGAAACCTGTGTCTCCATAAAACAGGCTAAGCATGCACCTTCTCACGGCTAACCGGTATTGGGACATCACAGCCTTAATCTTTTCAATAAGCCTGAATACATAACCTCTTGTAATCTGAGCAAGCGCTGACCACTGGAGTGTTTCTCAATCAATAGGGTACCTGCAAGTAGGAATGTGATCAGCCCCCATGATAAAACCTCTGAGGCCCTCAAGTTCATTTCAATTCGGCCGGCAGATAAAGAAGCAAAACGGCCACCATTGCCCTGCTGTACAACCACGTATGCTTGGTCACGCACAGATGTAAGAGTGCATCACAGGGCATAGAATAGGGATATCTTTTGATATTGCATTCTGTGTACTGCGTATTCTAGAGAGGAAATGCTCGATAATGCCTCATACATCACGGCGTAAGGTTTAGATGAGGTTTAGATTCCTTAATAGCAGTGGGCGTAAAGCCCTGAACGCCCAGTGTCACTGTGATTGTCGCAGATGGAGCAAAATTAAGCATAAGAAAACTATATTTTGATTAAATACAAACGGAATCTTTTGACGTAGAACTCTAGTCAGCATCTAGACCCACATCGACACGAAAATTCTACTAGAAGACAGGACGCAGATTGTGCCAGAAGCAAATATATTCCATTGACGGCCGGCTGTTTCCCTCAAACATGGCTTCCCTACCTTACTATGAGCATTCCCAGAAGTTGTATTTTCTTGACAGCCTTCGTATGGTACCTTGACACTAACAGTACTCCAAGCACTGCTCCTTGATTCCTCCATCCAGTATGCAGACATAAGCAGATACACCCAGGCTGCCCTGGATCCGGTATTTCCGGTAGCATGCATGGGTCCAGGGTCTTGAATTATGAGAATGTGATCTGGTGTCGTCGACATTACCTATGCAGAGAGCGGTGGGTGTATATGCATGTGTGTGCAATCCATTTATGCTTGACTATTTGCTACACATGTGTCACCTCTTGCATGATGTTGTATCCTTCTATCTGGGGCCGAAGATATATGCATCTCGAGTCACAGGGCTCTAGTGTGCCCCAGTTAGCATCACATTATCCCGCACATAAAAACCCATAACGTCAAATAGATTTGTCGTTGTATTATCGTGCCAGTAAGCCAGAACGCAATTACTTGAGGTCTTCATTATAACTATTGTTCTGTCTAGCACCCTTTACATTGCCATTTATATGCTAAGTCATATAGTTATCAGTCAACATGACAATCCAGAAGACAACGTCAAGCGCAGTAATTGAGAGCGCAAGTTTCGAAAAGCTCACAGAATTGCATGACGATGTCAATGGTTGCGAGCGACACCGGACAGTGATGCTGGATCCAGTTGCACAGCATCTGTTCGCCGAAGTCTGCACCCAATCCCCCCATAAACCACATATGGTGCTGTCGGCAATCTGGGCAGTTGTTCTTAACAGGTTTACTGAAACAGACAATGCGAAGTTCGCGCTTTTCGGTGCCCGCCAAGAGACGAAGCTTAGCGGACTGTATGGCGGTGATGGGCAAACATATTGTATCACACTAGGCCCGGGAATGGGCGTGAGACAAATAATGAGCCCCGAGAACTGGCAAGTATCAGACTATGCTGCCGCAACCACAACATTGAATACAGCATTGTTTGTGGGCAGCAATGTGGCGCAGGTGCACTCCCAACGTCTTACCCAGGTAATTGCGCCGGAAAGGCACAAACCGTATGTCGAGGATTGGGCTAATCTTGCTGTGCTCCGCCTACAGTTTTACCTTAGTCTGGTCCTTGAAAAGTCTTGCAAACCCTGGAAGTTGAAGATAGTTCTCAGCCCGAACGCTCTCATCCTGATGCACCCAATCGCCATGGCAAGTGCTGTGTCTCAGTGTCTAATTGCCATTACCACAACACCAGATGCGACGATAGAGGACATTGACCTGTTCTCGTCAGCTCAAGCAGAGACTATCATGTTGTGGCAGGATGCGGTCCGAGTAGAGCGTGAGGGGGAATTCCTCTTCGACATCTTCCATCAACGAGTCTTACAAAGCCCCACAGCCATCGCTATCGATGCCTGGGATGGCCAATGGACATATCAAGAACTAGACAAGACCGCATGCCAGATTGCCGCTTACTTACAACAGACAAGGGAGGTAAGCTTCGGTGTTCCGGTACTCGTCTGCTTCGAGAAGTCCGGCTGGAGCCTGGGCCATTGTGACCATGCTAGCTATCAACAAGGCTGGCGGCATCTTTATGTTGAATGTAAGATTGGGAGATTTAGAATATATAGAGAGATAGTATAAAGATATGTCTGGTTGATTACTTGTCAATACACACCTGCTTCCTCCTGCCACCGAGGCCCACCTAAGGGCTACAAGCCTACTGGTAGCCAGCTATATATAGCTAATGGAATCCCCTCGAGTCCTTGGAGTTCTCCAAGCGATTCGTTCTGAGCTCTGACTACTCTACATCTTCCCTTCTTTCTCCTTCCCGATTCAGTACACGTAGCCTCGTAGGCCTCTGTCGATTCGTCTCAATACATCCCCTCAGGCGCCTGACGACTATCTCCCAGCTAGTCGACAGGCGCTTACACAAGCTCACGTGATTCCTCCTTAGCGATGCCAACTCCTATCCACGGCAGCACCGTGACAAAAATAGGCTTATATAGGGGAGTAGGGGAAGCTTAGGCTGAAAGGTGGTGCGGAGATATATATATCTTACCCTTACTATCCTAATCATCATCCTTCTAAATCTAAAAACTACTATAACTCTAGTTTTTCTTAGTAGATCTAATATTTATATTTTATATATAGATAAATAGGATTATTCTCTATATATAAATATAAAAATAATCCCCTTATAAGGCCTAGATCTAGTTAGATAAGCTTATCAGTTCCTAGAGGCCCTAGATCATGTGTACCCAATGGTTCAACCCATATCCACGTGGGTTGGATTAGGGCCAACCCTTATCCAACCCAAAGCGTGGATTGGGTGGGGTGGGTGTGGATTGGTG
>JACBAD010001800.1:0-24047 GCA_014281905.1 Aspergillus hiratsukae | reverse complement strand
GTCAACCATCTTACCATTCGCGGTAAAGGATTTACAAAACTTCGTGGAATTCTGATTGGATTATGTACGTGTCGTGTAGCTCCCATATTGCGATCTCGCTCAGGCTCTGTTCCAGCAATACTATATGGAGAACTTCATCTGGTGGGCTGTTTAAGCCAATACGAATTTAGACTTATTTATTTCCGGCCAAAATGCAGATATTGAGGAACAATGTGTAAATCCATGAGAAGTTGCACGTAGCTTGTCAATGATGGAAGACAACCAATAGAGTTCACATTCCTCAAGGGTTATGGTGATCTTGGCTGGCGCGGCTCGCCATTGTTAATCCCTAGTTAGGATCTGCTCATCATACATCCGGTCATCTCGACTTTTCTTTCATCACTGCAAACATAAACAGAGGGTCATCGCCTCAGACAATAGGGGACTACACAAGATGGCCGACCAGACTTTTGATCACAAGAAACCAAGGCTGTGGCATGGCATGGCTCCTGAGAATTAAGACATCCTCAAGCGCTCCCATTTCTTGGTCTGATAAAAAGAGCCTTTGCCCGGACCGCCTGGATCATGGTTCCTGTGTTTTCGTCCGGAATCTTGATGCATCCTTCCATATACGTCTTGCGTCCTTCTACCTTGACTGGCCACGCACTAAATGACAGAGGGGCCCGAGGATTAATAGGTCGCAAATAAGATAGCGTCAGATTGGCCGTAAGGGCCCCCCGGCAGCAGTCGGCGAAAAGGTTGTCCAAGTAAAATGCTTGTATTCCTCCATGAAGCTTCCCTGGGTAGTAGCAAATTCGTTGTCGGGGTTCAAGGATGGTGATATATTCAGCCTCCTTGCCAAGGTCACCCGTCCGGATAATCGGGCTGTAACCACCCATCAGGGTTTCCTTCAGTATATCACCCGGGAGACACTTGGACAGACATGCCCAGCATTAGTGACATCCGCTAGATATATAAATGATCGAAAACGTACCTTTCTGGAACTGTTCTCTTCCACATTTGCAAGCGCAGAGTAGAAAGAGTTCGTGTGGTAAGCTGCCTTTAAGCAGTGCTTCCGAGCAGTCTGTAACTGGCTCCTTAGTGCTGTCGTCGGAAAGGCGTGCATTGCTTCGAGATGATTATTCTTGCTGAAAGTACTTTCTCCAGTCTTGCCCAGTGCCCGTCATAAGACTGCTCCAAGCCACTCTCGCTTTGCGGCTTATATACCCGTTCTTCAATATCAGGTAGGCATTTTATAACTCTGAGAAATCCCAGTCAGCCGCGGGAGCGGCAAGATTGCTGTTCTTTCAAGACTTTCCCTAGCGCACATCAGCACCCTTTTTTTGAACCTCTGGTTGAACGCTTGGGATAAAGAATCAGCATTCCTACGTGGACTGAACGTAGAAACTGTGGGTCCAGGTTACTAGCCGGAATGGAACCTTCCCGAGTAGCGCTAAAGACAATAGACATTGCGCCCCTAGCATGCGAGCTAGTGTGAGACATCGCCCTATGCCGTCTTTGCTTAGAACGGGCTTATTCTTGACGCACTCTGTGAGTTGATTTCAAAGTACTCGCGCTACTATGACTCTCAACAGATGCTCTTAAGCTACCAAAGAATCGATGATAAGATATGTAAGGAAAACGACATGTCCGCGCGATATCCAGACCCGTTTAACAGGCACCACAAGCTGATGAAGCGAACTGGTTAGGAAAGTCTAGCAGGATTTGCCTCATCACTAGCCAACTTTTGGGTGGAACCCGGTTCTGTACCTTCCAGGCTAGGTATTGTCACTCCAGCTATTGAGAAATTCGGCTCGTTGACTCTATACATGTTTACTTCTCGTTCGACCTGCAGAGTAGCATGCGCTTCATTACGCTGGTGCTAGGCAAGGTATACAGTACAGTGGCGTTGTGGGTAATTAATGTTGCGTAGAAACAAACAACCTCAGAAGGCCCTTTGCATGTTACTATTGTGCACCACCAGTAGTGATTGTAGGCCAAAGTGATATGCATAAAAGTGGATAGATAGGTGGATACGATAAATCCCATTCTGTGCTTTGGTTCTGCTCCCTTGAGATTGTTCAGTAAAGTCCTCTTAACATCTACTGTCCCACTGACGCCGAATCAGTCCGCGGTAATGGGGTGTTCATCACCGTTTTCCTACAGCTGGTCAGTGCAAGTTCCTCCATTCGAATGGCATGTACCTCTCAATCCCGGCAAAGGGGGCATTAGCAGTCCCTTCCGCACTCCGAAGGGATACATATAATCAAACGAAGACCCTCGTCATACTCTGAAGGATATTGAAACCTCCATGAGAACAAGAATGCAACTTGAAATCTATCTTAGACATACCTGTTTTCGGCCGGTCAGGTTCGGCTTTCTAGCTGTTATCATAGTCATTGTTGTTACCAGGCGGCTGGGGTATGGTCGTTTCCACCCATTATTATCTTCTGTGAGTAGACACAAAGCGTTCGGAGGCAGTCGACTTCTCAAGGAAAGGCAACTGCTAACAGCTAAAATGGAATGCTTCGCCTTCCGAGAGATTGTACCTCTCTGGGTTTTCGAATAATGGAGATATTGAAAACATGCACTGCGACAACCTTGAACAGACTGGCTACCTTGATACAGAACGTAGCTTTCTGCTACACGACGATATCAGCAAAATGGCCGACCATCTCACTTTCCATCCGATGGTTCAGGCTACATTTGGATACAAGGAGAAGAGCGCAGACCCTTCCCAGCTCAAGAAAGTATTGGAGAACCATTTGTCCCAATTTGCTGGCTCAGGGGTATGGCTTCCCGAGCTGAAAGTGTATCTTCTCACTTCGCGTGTGGTATACACAAGGCCTGGCACCTCGTGGCCTACAATGAGCTTCTTAAGGGGTAGAATATTTGATGAGCAATGGAGACATTTGGAAAACTATACCGTCGAGTGGTATGGGAAGAAGACCACCTTTCCGTTGTTTTTCGATATACCTACAATATGGTGGGAGGATGGCAGCTTTTTTGGCCCCGAGGATCCTCGGATTATCTTGAAAGAAGACGTCCAAGGCGTCGAGCCGATCATTGTTTTCAACATGATAATGAACGTCACCGGGAACCCTCGGACAATGTGGATTTTCAAGCCTTTCTCCCATCTTCTAACACCATTGACAATTCAGGGAGAGGAAAGGAAGCTGGTAGAAAAAAACTGGGCTCCTTTCTTCTACAGAAGCTCTCCCACTAATTCAAACTTGAAACCCAGCGAGTACTTGCACTTCATTTATAGCTTCAACCCTCTGCAGGTGCTCAAATGCAGGGTTGAGAATGGGAGCTGCGAGTGGTTCTACAAGCAAAACATCCCAGATTTCCTGTCCTTACCTCATCCGAACCCTAACGGCGAAATGCGTGGGGGGACGAATTTAGTGCCCATACCGATTTCTGGCGGACCAAGCCTACAACTGTACGTAGGATTTCCTCGGACACATGTCAGTTTCTGCAAATCCGGGCCCACATACCGCCCGGAGCTTGTTTTGTTGTCCGGCGTTGATTCAAGCTTTCATATCGCTTATGCAAGTCTCGCTACTGATTTTGGGAATGCAGTCCTCGACCAAAATGAACTTGATAATCCCTGCACAACCGGGGGTTACTTGATTCCGAGCAGCATTCTGCGCTGGGACCTGGCAACGCGAAAAGATATAATGACTCTCTCATTCAGCGTCGCTGACAACAGCACCCGTATTATTCGCTTGTCCGGAATGCTGAGATTCGTTCATAGCTTACCATATATGGCAAAGTCATCCAAATATATTTTGCGCGGAGATAGACCATTACAAACACTTCCGTGGTCAGTTGTGGGGAGGGAAGCCCTGTTATGTTCCTTGGAAAGCGCGGCTAATTCAAGCCGGAAAGATTCGATAGAGATGGAGATGGAGGAACTTCGAATAAAGCTACAGTCCTTGGATGCCGAAAAGATGACACTACACTAGTGGATGCGTTGGAGCATATTTGGCGGGCATAACTGAATCTGGGGATGACGTGAATATAGAGGAACCATTGTCGGTGTTACTTTGGTTGTGAGTTAATCATGAAAGAATATAAGGAGCATCTCAATTGATCTGAGTGAGAGAAACTATAAAGCAACTACTTAAACTCTAAGAAGGAAAAATGAGCTCTGTTGTTAGAGGCTTCTTGGGCGCATGGCTACGAAACATTTAAGATTCTTATGCAGAGTTATCGCTGCACCCTACAGCATCATTACTCTCGTCGGAGTTTATCCAAGAGCCGAATTATGTCCAGATAGTAATGATAACAACTCTTATGCTTCCACGGATTATATTCATGTATACTGTCGATTGGCTGTGCCTTGAATTGCAATCTTTGCCGCACGATGTAACATGGGACATAGATTTTCCACTGCCATATTAGAGCCCAGGATTCATGACCTGTCATCAACAATGGCTAGTAAATTGCCCTAGATCATGTACATCTAACGTTGGGCTCCGTCACAGAAAGCACTTCTACCCATCACTAACAAAAGTCACCGTTTGGATCACGCCCACTTGGTCGTCACCGCTGTCTGTCAGCTTTGCGGCGCCAGGTTGAGGTAACTGAGAGGAAACTTGCGGAATGGTATTACGATCTTCATGGTTTAGTCCAGGGCAAGCAGTAACCCGATAGCTCAAGTTCATCGGATAGCAAGATATGCTGCTCGATGCTCCGCCATTAGTAGACCAACAATGCGATCCGGCACAATCGACTTAGATAGACTTCACGGAAAATTCTTCAATTATGCGACGAAGCACGATTGGGGATTGCTTCGCATGGCGGCAGTTCGTAATTGATATTGAATACAACGACGGCGGCAAAGAAATCTGCGCAGTAGTGTCAGGATCCAGGTCGAGTCTCTTGAGAGCAGAGAAGCCTGCAAAATATTCAAACGTAGGCATCTTTTCAAATCTCGACTTTACCCTCCGTCTTCCTAGATAGTATGGCGGATAATCTTTGAAGACAATTTCTTCCAGACTTGCTTTGTGAAGCACCAGGGCCGCACCTATCTCGTTCACATCAGGAGGTAAAAAATCCCGGAGCTCCAAGAACACGGAGGGAAAATATCGGAAGCTTGTTAGATGTTTGCAACTCTTGATCAAATTGCACACATTTTCGGTATCAAGATCATATCCCTCAAGTGTCACACGCTCAAAAGGGAGACTGGATGCGGATAGTCCTATCTTGACTCCGTTGCAGAAATGATTGTGTAGGGATAATTGGGATAGTCGTGGGAAATGGCTGATAATGCCCAATAGGTTATCCGAGGAGTAAGAGACGCGAAAGGATTTTAGGCATGGTAGAGATAATTCCTGCCTTTCCAGGAGTTCCTTCAGCCTATCCACGAGTTCACGCTCTCCGGATATTGCCAGCTGCTCAAGGTTTGGAGTCTGAGAGAGCAATAGAATGAATATACTCGCCACATTAACGCGAAGATCGACTAGTTCCATATCTGTATCAAAGAGTACTGATTTGACGTATATACCAAGATTGCGCTTCTTGACGGTATTCTGAAACATTGAAATCTTTCCAGAGAGCGTTTTTCATCCTCGCTTCTTTTGAACGCTTCATAGATATGAGGTGTGCTGACAAATTTTAGTCGTTGGGAAACGAGACAGACACATAGAGTATCCCTTAGTG
This sequence comes from Aspergillus hiratsukae, assembly GCA_014281905.1. Classification (NCBI taxonomy): domain Eukaryota; kingdom Fungi; phylum Ascomycota; class Eurotiomycetes; order Eurotiales; family Aspergillaceae; genus Aspergillus; species Aspergillus hiratsukae. The sequence continues at coordinate 18,401 of JACBAD010001800.1, read as the reverse complement.
GCAGAAGCTGAATGATAATGTCAAGGACTTCGGTCGGTAAGTCAATGAGAAAAAACATTGCGCCAGACGAGGTTGTCAGATATTGAAGGTGTTGGTATCACCAGCTAGGTACTGTGTACACAGTTAAGTGAACAGGTTGCTTTTGAAGCGAAAGTGTATAGTCGTAGATAGTTAAATAGATGTTCTCTTCGTATCAGCGTCGGTTCAGGATGCCCCTGAATCCCAGACGCTGATAAGCGTGGGATTATGTCATCAGTTGCTAGTCCTAATACATGAGTAGCGCATACTCAGGCCACAGGCAATGCCAATGATGGGCAGGGCCATAGTAGCAAGAGTGAATATGTTCCGACAGAAGGGGAAGCGGTGCAGGGAAGAATCAAGTCGACAGGGGATTCCATGCCATATATAACGCGGGACGTCCGCTCCAGGGAGGAGGAGTGAATATCATCTCCTTAACTGATGCCACGGATGTGCTCGTAATATCTTCCGCTGGTCCAAGTAAGTCAAATGCGCTTGAATTAAACATAATGCCTTTTGTTTCCAGCCTATAAATCTTTGGAACCTTTCACTCTGAACCACTAAACGGAGAGCGTCTGGCTGGTGAGCAGTGACTGAACCATGTCTTTGGGCAAAACAACCTTGACATCCCCAAACCCTTCATTGCTTGGATATGTGATCCGTGCTCTCTGTCACACTTATCCTGCGTGGTGACTGGGTTCCACCGTGGACTCGATGTCGCAACGGAGTAGGCAGTTATGTATATAAACTTGAAGGGCGACCGCCTGTATCTTTATCCTGGCTTACCCTGATGCATAAGTTGGCGTCCGCCCTACTGTTTGGGCTTTTTCCTCGCTTTATAGATATGCAGCATTTGAAAGCTATGGATCGACGGGTCCAGCATTTCCGATTTCGCGTCAGTGACCAAACGCTGAATTTCATCTAGAGGCCACTCGAGGATCCGATAGAATGGGGCAAGACTGAGGGGTTCGATGGCATCAAAGAAAGCGCGGCCATACCAGTGGCCGATGTGCTGCAGCCCGGTGTCTGGATGCCACCTATTTAAGGGCAATTGGAATTGCTCGTGCTCAATGTCCGTAAACCCAGCATTTAGTAGCTGGTCAACTACCGTCCCAAATTGCAGGGATATTGGCCGCGCAGCATCGTTCGTAGCCCGTTTCAGCCTGTGGTACCAACTGTATAAAGCTGATCCTTCTAAGGTGCGATTTTCACATTTCGGCTCAAGATCAATATCAATTTGCTCGAACCAAGCACCTGGGCGAAGATGAGCAATGACCCTACGGTAGAGGCTTGGCCAATTGGCCACACTACCGCTGCCCATTTGAAGTCGTATCATGTCCCAACTCTCCTCACCCAACTGCCAGGGAAATTCGTAGTCGAAAGGGGCGTAAAAGTTGCAGTTGACAGGATGTTCGGCGGGCTGAATGGAGGAAAGATCTACTCCAAGGACAAAGGCGTCTGGAAATTTCTTTGCAAAATCGATCGCCCAAATACCCGTTCCGCAGCCAAGGTCGAGGACTCTTCCATCAGTGGGGTGAGGAACATAAGTCAATCGGCCGGTCACATGAAGAAGGGCATGATGCAAGAAATCGAGGCGATCCTGCTCCTCTTCATCGTTGGGTAGCATATACTTTCCCTTGTTAAAGCCGTGGTACGTTCGATGATTCTCGTTGTGTTCGACCGCATTCTCAATGCTCAGTGGCGCTTCCTTGTCTTCCAGACATCTTTTCCCGTCACGAGGATGCAGGGAAGACCCTTGCCGAGACGAACTCATATGGACTGAACATAAATGATGGCCGTCTATGGGGACATCTATTATAGAGCTAAGGCTCATCATGCCTGGCCGGCGTTGTGGAGTTTGGAGCCGAGCGGCAAAAGACTGTGGATAGTTAGAACTCTTCGGCGACCTTCCAGGAAGTATACTTGCGGATTGCTCATTTGTGAGTTGTATTTGTCCATCATCTTTCAAACATGGATTATCTACCAAGAGAAGACGTCTGCTGGGATGTTCTTGCGACATTTTTGAGAATTGCGTCTTTGGAGGACTGAGGACCTCTTGCTGAAGACAAGGAGTTAAATTAGCCTTTTTTCTCTTTGACGCTAAGAAAATTTGGTAGATTTGGTTAGTACTGCTTCCAATTGAGTCCCCAGTGTTGTTTGTCAAGAACTCAACCAAGAATTAGTTAGTTTAACTTAAGTTAGTTATGAAAACTTTCTTGATTACGCTAGACCACTACGCCATCCAGGCGTGGGATGGCCGTTCATGAACCAACTTTTATGCTTGATTGCATTAATGGTGTTTGGGTGCTACACTCACTAATTCTTCCTTAGTGGAGACATTAGTTTGTAAATGGTTAAGCCGCGCTCCATGCTAGCAATAATTCGATCCTCTGGATCAATTAAGTGGAAGGCTTAACCTTTTCCGAGCTAGTGTCACCTCTGTTCAAAGTTTTATAGTGTTGGCCCGAAAATCATTAAGTGTGCCTGGGCGGTCAGCTATTGATGCTTCCGCCTGCTTACCTTCGGTAACTCTTGAAAATTCCAGAAAGGATTATTCTATGATCAAAATTTCAATTTCACTTCGTAAAGACTTTGTATAGAATTAGCTTACTCCAGTGGCTGATAAGTGACTGGAATAAGTATTTAAATCATTCTGCCTGCATTAAGTGTTTTCTGTCCAATGCGTCAGGGCCGTGCATGCAATCCTCCTATTCCGAGTAGATAGAAAACTTGAGGTAGTAAGTCAGTATCCTTATACTGGTAAGCAAGAAAAAGGATAGCCCACACCTTCTAGAATCAATATGTCTGTATCACCCAAGACCATAAGCAGATAGTGAGAAATTGGGAAGTTGATTCCTCTCATTATTGTGATTGATACTGTACCTAGCAATCGTGCATGTTCACTCTGCTCTTTCTGACTGCTGATGTAAGCGCCTGTCGGCTAGTTAACCTAGCTGGTAAATAGTCGTCAAGCGCTTGAGGGGATCTATTAGGACGAATCGACAGAGGCCCACGAGGCTATGATTACTGGATCGGGACGGAGGAAGAGGGGAAGAATATAGAGCAGTCAGAACTCAGAACGAATCGCTTGGAGAACTTCAAGGACTCGAGGGGATTCCATTGGCTATATACTATAGGGTTTAGTATATTTCTACCATGTCCGTGGGAAGATTTCTGTTTGTAAGACGGTGTTGGCTTCCAGCAGGTGCTCCACGCACCCAAAAACCGTGCGCTACCTGAAAGCATGACATGGATATTTTGAGGAAGACCATTCTTCCTGCTTATCATTTCGATAGAGAGTGTAGTTAAGATCGCCCGCAATGTTGCCAAGAGGCAATATACTCCGTATGTCTTCCTGTCTGCATTCCAGAGTGGCTCTCCATGTGGGTATAGTATAGTCACTCAGGGGTCTAATGACAGCCCATACATTCCCACTCCCAGCTTATTTAGGCTGCTTTCGGATCCACTACCAAATTTGCTCCATAGCTCATGTCATTCAGCATTCTCCCCTCAAAAAAACTACCTTTGATGTACTAATTCTAGTGGACAAACCTCAGACTACGTAATGGCCTTGTAAGCTGAGGCTACTAATATTATTCGAATCCAGAGTTTAACAGAAGGAGGAAGTTCGCAGTGGACTAACATCCAGCTAGGCAAGCTAAGTTGGTCGTCGGCGAGGACTGTTAATTGGACGAGCAGTAACATGCAGGCCGTGGACAAAAGCCATGAGCGCCAGGGCCTTGATTCCTTCCCCTCGCGCCCATGAACTGTGGCTTGGATGTTTCCTTGTGTCTCCTGCTTTCTACACACTAGCATCGCTCTTTTATCTATCCTGATTCTACAGTTTCCTGGCGCGCTGGTATGAGGTTAAGAAGTTGACTTTGGCCTGGGCACCTATACTTTTGCCAGCACATCATAGTAAATCACGCGACTACTATGTCCAAGTGAAATTATTATTTCAGCAAACTGCGCTGCTAGTGTATTGTTTAACTCAATATCAAATTCACCGCTGATTAATGGGAAGTATATATAAGGGGGCTATCCTTACCTTGAAAACGGCTCAAATTTCCAGGTCTCTTCAGGCTAAGATCTAGAGATGAATCCTCTTTTACTGATTGTTCTCCTATGCTGTGCCCTTATTACCCAGACCAGTTCATACAGTATGGATTACGGCCCCGATCCATATGGGATTAATGGGATCATCACCTGGACCGAACCCAACTGCCAGGGAATCGCAGCTTCGACTATATTTAACAGCACCACCATGGCTAAAAATACATCGAATGCCTGTTTGTCCCGCAGTTTCAAGCTTCTTCGACCTCTTCAAGATCAAGAGCAGCTGGATATTTCAATTACCCAAGAGCCTAGCTTATGGTATCCATTTGAAAATCAATCCTCAGTGAACAACTTATTATGCACATCCTTCGTTCAAAGTTATTTCCCCATTAACAAGAGTGAAGGCTGCCATAACACGCCTCCCTTTACTTGCCATCGGCTGTGGGTAAATGATGGACTTGATCCTGCATTAAGAGGGTCAAACACATCTAGAAATTGGGTCTTACCCTCATCGCTGCCTACTATCATCCCATCTGCCTGCTTCCAAGCCAGACCAACTTCGGCCTCTTTAGTCAATTTCTCACCATCCTTCTCATCATCGTCGACAGCCATGGGAGAAAGTGCGGACAATGAACTAAGTCGATTATCACGCACAACTTCCTGGAAACCAAAACCGCTGCCTTCTTCGGCAATCGCTACATCTACTATGCACCCTATAAGCAGTTTCACACATTCACCAACCAGGTCATCTTCCACTTCGGCGATGTATATTTCATCTTATGCGGCAGCGTCTAAGGATGGAACTACGAACACTATACCATCACACACATTTGTTACATCCAGCAGGAGCTTCACTCAGATGGTTCTGGTGGAGCCTGGTTATCCCACAAATTTTGTCCCTCAAACACTTGATGTTTCCGTCGGCGACACTGTCTGGTTCTACTCTTTGAGTGGGTCGTTTCTACTCTACAACACTACCCTCGAATCCCCGTGTATAGGCCTTGACAGATACGGAGACGATGCCTATAAACATGTGATTTTTCGGGTAAATTCCACAGAACCATTATGGCTCGTTGGCTTTCAGAATCGTGACAAATACACCTGCTGCTCGCCGGCTCACTTTGCTTTGAACCCCGGGTCTCAAAAAGACCAGTTTTTTGATTCGATTGACCATGTTTGCATCAACGTCACCTACCCTGCCACTTCTTCTCAGAGCAGAACGACTGGAACTATCGTGGTCAACCCGACCGGAGGCGTCATTACTACGTTGAGCAACTAAGTGCTACCCTGGGGTCTGAAGTGGATGAGGCTATACAACGCGATAGTGGCGGACTAGAGATGCTCAGACTTTTCTTTCTCATACGTCGCCCTCATTTCTGTTACCGTCTGCATTATACTGGTCTGATTATTGCGTTCGTCGCACTTAAATCTCGGTACGACTTCAAATGCGAGAGATTCTTGTGGATTTGAGCTTATGTGGGCTTGAAGGGCCGTTGTTGAAAGGCCAGAGAAAGTGTTTCTTCAATGGATTCATCTTTAAGAAGCTAGCCTTTGCTTACTTAGAACAGCTAGATGAAAAAGCACCTGCTGGTAGGATTTCAATGAAAACGAAAACCCGAATCTTGAGGCTCTTTCCACTAAACTCTTGGTCAAGACCCATCTTCGACCAATATTATGCTATCTTAAGCCTCAGTAGGCCCCACATTTAATAGAGCGAAGGAGACTTCAGCTCAAAAACAAGGTCACGATGCAGCTTGGCATTCGGAGTAAATAACTAGTAACGGGCGACCTGTCTCGTAAGTGGCACGAACTGCAGGTTACTGATGAAAAGCGCAAAGCCGACTGGCGTAAGGCATGTGACATAACTCTTGTCTAATGGCCTTGACATCGAATTAGTGGAAGAAGATCAAGAGCATGTGCAGTTTCTCATTGAACATGGGGTGACAAAGGGGACTGCTCGGCGATTTGCTCATGACATCCAGGAATGGGCTGATCATGTGAGAGGACATCCGTCCCAGAGGCACTCTCGATGACATGGATAGATTGAGTTATGGCGTTATACGCGATTGTTTGGGTGTCGTGTGGTGGGATGTTACGCATTTAGATTTGCATTGCATCTAGGATAAGGTCTAATTAGTCAAGTTGTTAGCTAGTTCTATTAGAGTTTTGCTTCGAAAGGCTCGTTTCGAGCTACAATCCTTCCACCACCGGCTTCATTAGCCGAGGCGGTCATATTGATCAGCTCGCCTCCTTGTCAGGACTGCATCATGAGCGGAAATCTGACAGCTGGTACAAGTAATGGTCTCGTAGATCTGCATTTCTTTCTTGTGCTATCCGTCGAGCGACTTTCTTGGTTCAACCATGCGATCGGAGGGCCCGGCTGATAGTGTATGTAGATACAAGCACTTCGAATTCATCTTGCAAGAACTCTACCATATCATCCAGATATAAATCCGGTTTCTCTACCAAGTGTTCGCATAGCGCTTCGAGCAGGGCGGGGTGATATCACACGGGGACGGCCGCCAGGGATCAGAGGTGCTCGGACGTCGCCCAACATTTGGAGATTGGCACTGATGGTTATGATCGAACGTTTGCTGCAGCCCGCGCTTCAGCCATCTGAGAAGCAGTCAGCGATTTGCTGCTGATCATATCTCGGATCATCACAAGCTGGGAGGGTGCAAGCCGGGGCGCCATAATGGTCTTGTCGCGCCGTTAACCGAAGAAGTTGATGAGGTAGCCAAGGGCACAGGGCAGCAAGAAGGATCTGGGTCGGTTCGGGCCGACAGTGGAGCCGACAACCAGCACCGCTAGACAGATTCCATCTTCTGTTCTCTTGAGCACAATAGGATTAAGCCGTGGTATTCCACTGTGAATATATGACACTCTTTGCTTGTGAACCACTCTCCTTGCATCTTTATTCTAGGCTTTTTATCAGAGAAACGCATGATTAGTTACATTGGCTCATGAGATGCATGCACTTTGGATCACAGCCTCGCGCTTGGCGCCTAACTTACCCCTCTTTATCTCGCCAGAAAAGCCCAACCTATATTCCAAACCCGAATTTCTACACTTGAGTCGCCACTGTACCTATCTACGTGGAACATAGGCTTTTCTACCGCGCCCTTCCCAATGGATGCTGTATCTTCGGCGGCGAGCATCATCGCCGTTATTCAACTGACGGGAAGCCTCGTGAAGCTTTGCGGGGGCTACATTCGAGAGGTGAAAGATGCGCGAGGGGAGATCCTAGACCTACAACGGGCGATTACAGGCCTTCAAGGGACACTCCAAGACCTGCAGAAATTCCTTCAAAGTAATAACGGAAAGGTCCTACCTACCTCCTCACGACTAGTAACCAATATTACCGATTGCCTGTCCGACCTCCGTGCTTTAGAAGTGAGACTTGATCCGGGAAATGGAAAAAGGCTGATGAGGAAAGTGGGATTACGAGCCTTAAAGTGGCCCCTGAAACGCACTGAGGTGGAGGGTGTTGTAAAGAACCTCGAGAGATATAAAACTTCATTCCTCCTATCTTTACAGGTGGATCAGACGTATGTTTATTGAACATGATACTCTGACTCTGTTTGGTTAACTCAAGGACTGCATAGTTCTCTGGTGGCCGGCATGGTCCATAATGCCGATCGTATTAATCAACATATAGAGCTTGGAAAATTGGAAGGCGCGATGGAGGCAGGGTTTGAATCCTTCTCCGATCGAGACGAAGTCCAATGTCTCCCAGGCACTAGGACCGAGCTCCTCCAGAAGGTAATGGAATGGGCTATTTCGCCGTCCCAAAAAAGTATTTTCTGGTTAAAGGGAATGGCCGGAGCAGGAAAATCCACAATATCTCGGACTGTGGCAAGGTCGCTCAAGGACACCAACCATCTAGGTGCCAGCTTCTTCTTCAAGAGGGGTGAAGGGGACCGAGGGAACGCAAAGAAGTTTTTCCCGACATTAACAAGGCAACTGATGCTCTGGAGCTCTGAGCTGAGGTTTGGCGTGCAAAAGGCACTCAACGATGACCCTGACATTGCGTCGAAGTCGCTCAGGGAGCAGTTTGAGAAACTACTCCTTCAACCGCTGCTCAGTCTTAACCAGCTCGGCCGACAACCTCAAACCGCTGTGATGGTGATTGACGCTTTGGATGAATGTGAACATGATCAAGATATCCAAAACATAATTCGATTACTGCCTCTTCTGCAGAAGGCAAAATCACTTTGTCTTCGCATTTTCTTGACCAGCAGGCCTGAACTCCCAATCCGCCTCGGGTTTTCAGAGATCGGGGATCATGAATATCAGGACCTAGCTCTTCATGAGATACCCGAAGAAGTAACAGAACGCGACATACATTTGTTCCTACTGGACAGGTTTGCGAAAATCAGACATAACAGAAATATATCCCAAGACTGGCCTGGTGACGACGTCATCCAAGAACTGGTCAGGTTATCAGTTCCACTGTTTATCTCGGCTGCCACTGTGTGCCGTTACATTGGAAATTCAAAATGGGAACCCAAATTGCGCCTTGCAGAGCTTCTAAAGGATCAAGCCAAATATGTATCAAGAATGGATAAGACATATCTGCCAATTCTGACGCGACTACTCGATGATCCAGAGTGTGATGAGTTTGAGCAGCAGCAGCTTTTGCAAGAGTTCCAGGCCATAGTCGGCGTCATCATCCTTCTTGCCGTTCCGCTTTCTATAAATGCTCTGTCGCTGTTTATTGGAATAGGAGCAGACCAGATCAGCAACCGATTGGATTCATTCCGATCAGTTTTAGCCATTCCCGGTGACAGAGATCAGCCTGTTAGAATTCTACATCTGTCATTCCGGGATTTTTTGGTCCAGTCTAGAACCAAGTTTCTCGTGGATGAGCCAAAAAAGCACAAAGACATTGCTAAGTTCTGTCTCAAAACTATGCAGAGTCATCTACAGAAAGATATTTGCAATCTGGGCAGCCCTGGAAAGCGTAGGGCAGACATCAACCCTCAAGATATTCGCCAGTATCTACCACCAGAATTACAATACTCTTGTCGCTACTGGATACACCATCTCAAACAAAGTCAGGATTTATCTTCTGAGATGGAAGATGTGCGACTATTCCTCCAGAAGCATTTTCTGCACTGGGTGGAAGCGATGAGCCTGCTGGGTCTAATATCAGAGATAGTGGGTATGCTTGATCTCCTCCACATGGTTATACCAGTAAGCGTCGTAGTACACCGCCATTGAAGATTTATACTGATAGAGATAGGGCGACGACAATTCTGGGTTGTCTAATTTCCTGCAAGATGGAAAGCGCTTTATTCTTAAAAACCGCCAGATAGCTGATCGAGCACCACTTCAGATTTATTGCGCAGGATTGGTATTTGCACCTCGAACAGCAATAATTCGTGCAGAGTTCAAATCAGACTTTCCTGATTGGATATGCCAGTTGCCGCAAGTTAACGAAAGATGGAGTGCAGACTTACAGGTTCTCGAGGGCCATTCAGGCTTGGTTCAGTCAGTGGCCTTCTCGCCTGATGGCCGGCTGCTGGCGTCTGGCTCTGATGACAAAACAGTACGGCTCTGGGACACAGTGACAGGTGGCCTACAGCGGACTCTTGAGGGCCATTCAGGCTTAGTCCAGTCAGTGACCTTCTCGCCTGATGGAAGGCTGCTGGCGTCTGGCTCCAGTGACCAGACAGTGCGGCTCTGGGACACAGCGACAGGTGGCCTGCAGCAGACTCTTGAGGGCCATTCAGGCTCAGTTCAGTCAGTGGCCTTCTCGCCCGATGGCCGGCTGCTGGCGTCCGGCTCCAGTGAAGAGACAGTACGGCTCTGGGACACGGTGACAGGCAGCCTGCAGCAGACTCTTGAGGGCCATTCAGGCTCAGTTCAGTCAGTGGCCTTCTCGCCTGATGGCCGGCTGCTGGCGTCCGGCTCTGATGACAAGACAGTACGGCTCTGGGACACAGCGACAGGTGGCCTGCAGCAGACTCTTAAGGGCCATTCAGGCTTAGTTTGGTCAGTGGCCTTCTCGCCCGACGGCCGGCTGCTGGCGTCCAGCTCCAGTGACGAGACAGTGCGGCTCTGGGACACAGCGACAGGCAGCCTGCAGGAGACCTTGAGCACTGAGGGAATAGTCACTGAACTCCAATTTTCCCACGATGGTTCGTATATCAGCACTAATCTAGGATTGGTCAACATTCAATCCAGGTGTGGCAATAATATCTCCAGTTCACCCAAAACGAATCCCGAGATATTTCTAAAGGGGCGGGACTGGATAGCTCTAAATGGCAGACAAGTATTATGGCTTCCTCCTGAGGCCAGGGCTTCATGTTCAGCGATAAAATCAAATACCCTTGCCCTGGGACACGCGTCAGGTCGGATTTCCTTCATAGGATTTCGGGTATATTAGGTTTTGATTAATTTTGTTCTCTTCTATCCTCTATTTTTTAATCCCTTTACAGGAGGAGGGCCTGGGAGAGGCAGAGAATTTATTTGCACTTATGTCTTTTCTAGAACATGCTACATGCTTCCTCTAGATTCCAATACAGTGGTGAGTCCATAAGGTCTAGTCGCACGCGTCTATCTCGCTGAGTAAGGCATATTTTGAACAATTTGCCACATAGCCTTCTAGGCTTTCCTTCCTGTTCCTTTAAATCTCCCATCAAATTAATTCCCATGACCAGGATAGGTTGATGTTTTATATCATGTTATCTGTCTCGGAATTACAGGTCAAAGGCTTTCGACCACGCACGTCAGGCTTATTCGATCATAAACGAAATTAGGCAGCTGGTTAGTTTAATCAACCATATTATTTAATCATCATCAAGTTATTCTATACTCCTACGTATGAACAATTTTACTCTGAGTTCAGTATGAAATTGTACTTCAGAGCTTATTAGTAGAGATGCTTGCCAAGCCTTTATGCTCGCATGGCATGCATGCCAAAGCCCCCACTGACCTGCACTCAATCTTCGAACTAGCGCCTTGGCTGTGGAGAATGAAAGAGTACAAATTGGTGAAGCTGGTTTTGCACCACCCTGTAACATGTATCAAAATATAGACAAATTCCCCCCCTCCAAATCACCGGCTAGCCACTGGTAGATGGGGCAAACGGGCCTCACCGTTGCGGAGTAGATCCTGTCCAGCTTGGATACAGTGCCAACTTGTAGTCCTTCTCTAAGCGAATCTTCCAGCGCGCGGATTTCGGTTATTCGGGTGGTGAGCCATTCCTCATCCCCAAGGTTCAGTACCTTGCAGGAATGGTATTGCCAAAAAAGGAAATTCAGAGCGACAAGCCTTTTCAATCTCGTCTCCCAAGATGGATTGATGAGGACACAATCCTCGATAGCTGGATCTTGGTCGGTAAACAATTCGTAGCTTAGCGGCCCATAACGTTCATAGGCTGCGTTTTCCCCTTCAGCTGTAACTCCCACTTCGACATAGGAATCGCTGACTGGGACCAGAGCTCTTATAGGCCGTAGCTCAGGTATCTCATTCTCAAGGCGTACCACAAGCTCTTGGATCTCTTCGGCGTAAGACTGCAGATTTTCATGACAGTTATCCATCAATGAAGATAAACTACGGCCATGGATGGGAATCCTCGCTACCTGCAGCTTTCAGCGACATATCAAGCATCAAAAAATCAAACGAACTTACCTTAAGCGTTGCCATGTTGTGCTGTCTTGTCTCCCGACCCTTTCGCTGACGAGGGAGATGTCGATAGGTTCCTGACAAGCTACGCCTTAAAAAGTGGATTGGGCCGGACATAGGGCGGGCTAAATACGTCCCAGAGCCTGCCCTTTTTCAACAGTAGCCATAGTTGTTGCCCCACTTCATCCTTTTTTTCTCATCTCGCAGGTGAACAAAGAATATGGCGATAGATATTTGGCCTTTCCTATGCGCTAGTAGACCGCGTAATTATCTACTCCCGGTTTAATCAACAATTATTAACATTATCAACACAACACTATTATAATGCAGGGAAGCGGTGGAAAGCTGGGATTCGGTGGAGCGGAGGAGTTTAACTATTAATCAGTAAAAGCTCCTTATTTAGGGATATACTATAACGCGTCAAAACGCACAGCGATAGTTAGGCTATCTGAGAAATAGCGCAAGTGTGTCGGGGTTAAAAGCTACCCCCTGAATCTGGCCCCGGAAGAGAGTTTGGAAGGAATAATGATGAGAGGCGCCTCCCTCCATGGAGTCAACCTTCAACGAGGCTGCCTTGCTGGTCTGCGACTCTAGTCATTACCCGATGGCATCTCGGCCAAAATTGTGTTTCTCTCCACAGCCAACATATCATCTCTATGTCGCAAGCAGATCCGGCAAACTCCTACAGCTGGGTAGTTGAGGGGATCGATGGCATGGCAATTGTGGTAAGAGTGTGATCGGCGTCTAAGGCACCTGAGGCAGCGTAGTGGTCTGTCTTTCTTTCCTTCCCGGATGGGACCTGGTAGGCTGACTACTTGTAAAGGTCTCCTTGTGTTGGTCAATTCCCGTTCGAGACTTCTCCAGCACCTGCCTTGCTGTTAACGGGACGTCAGGGCTGACAAGCTCACGGTAGTAAGTACTTACCTCTGGTGTATGTACGCTTTCACTCCTGACACCCACCGCATCGGGGCTTGATAGCCGGTAAGACGTTGTAGTAGTTGTGGTAGCAAGTATCCGTGTGGACTGTCTCTGGCTTATATAACCGGTGTGGCAGAGAACAGTTATTCTAGCTGTAGACCGAAGTTTAGGACTACAGGCGAGACTCGGCTTGATGACATAGTATGATATAGGCTGCCCTTTCGCGGATTTGTGGAAGGCTTGGGGAGAAGGTCGATCGTCTACAGTGAATGACTCTGTTCAAGACATCTAAGCTTGTTGACCGAAGGAACCATCAAACTTTCGTCATACCATTGGTTCAACGCTCAGTCCCTCTTGTCGGCCAAATATGTCTGTTGGCCTCTTTACGGATCGACATTTGAGGGCAGCAATCCGCCCTTCCTGTTAATCATTGACCGTTGATCAATGAACGTCAAATGCCGTATCTTGGGAATCATATCCTGGGAATGGAAACATACTAGCCTAGTAGGTATGTGGGCGTCAAATTGTGGCTATTTGCCAAAGATGTTCCCTTTCAGCAGATTGGCAACCGACACTTTTCTTCCTTAAATCGTAACCACAAAAACGCGACGGTGATATGTAAGTTTAGAGTTAGCACTGGGCATTGGGTAGGCATGTGGAAAGCGCATGTGTCTGTCTTCCGAGACCTCCTGTGGCTTGTGCCTAGTCCTTTGCTCATAGGTACATGACCTCCAGGCTCAGCGCTACATCTGTCGTTAATGGCTCGGTTGATTTCAAGTCGAGGAGATTTCAGGTTCGGCGCCATTTTGCTTGATGCAATAGGTAGTGATGGCCCTGTCAAAAGCCGTTCGATTATGCTACATGGACTGGCGGGAACTGCGAGGTCGGCCAATAATATCTCCAAACCCATTGGCATCACGTGTAGGGGCCCTTATAAGCGCCTAGCACCTCAATCAAGTAAGCTCGCAATCCTGGCGCCGGCGATCAGTAACATGATTGGGCCAGTCACTTTTATGCACTGATGCGCCCAATTCAGCTGAACCCCGCCCAGGTGCGGCGCATTCACCTCGATACCCACTCTCATTCACATTCCGCACACTTGAAGCGCTTGTCAGCGTAAACAGCTACCACACTTACTACGGCCCAAAGAAAGCTGCCATGAGAAAGTTGAGAGAAACCTTCGGAGGACGACGGAGAAAAGGTCAGGCTCCTTCCAGCAAAGAAGTCAATCAGCCCAAATTATCGCAGTCGTCTGCTAAAGGCTCTTTCTCACTCGATTTTCCTGACGGCGTCGAAGTTCTGCATGACTGTCCTGACGCTACGGTTGACATATGTTTTGTCCATGGCTTGACTGGTGACCGAACCACAACTTGGACTGCCCAGGGGCAGTCTGACCCCTGGCCTAAAACACTCCTTCCGTCGAAGCTCAGCACTGCTCGCATACTCACTTATGGTTATGATGCCTACGTGGTGCGAAAGTCGGTTGCTGGATCGAACCGCTTAATCGACCATGCCACAAATCTTTTGAACGATTTGACAACGGATCGAGATCTTCATAATGCAGTGTCTCGCCCCATCATCTTTGTCACTCATAGTCTAGGCGGTCTAGTTTGCAAGAAAGCTATCCTGCGCTCACGAAACAATCCTGACGCCCATCTTCGGAGCATATTCAATTGCACTAAAGGCGTCATCTTCATGGGCACACCACACAAGGGATCATGGATGGCGGACTGGGCCAAAATTTCGGCCGGTGCTCTTGGCCTGGTGAAGTCCACCAACAAGTCATTGTTAGATATCTTGCGGACAGACAATCAGCTTCTTGAAGCTATCCAAGTTGACTTCTGGTCAATGATTAGAGAATTGCGAGAGAGCGGCAGGCGCCTAGAAGTCATCTGCTTTTTTGAAGAGTTACCACTGCCTGTTATTGGCAAAGTTGTCTCCAAAGATTCAGCCACTCTTGAGGGTTACAATCTGATCAGCATCCACGCCAATCATCGCGACATGGTCAGGTTCAGTTCTGCGAACGATAATGGGTTCAAAAGACTTCTTGGAGAATTGGTTCGGTGGGAGTCATATTCAAGGTATTTCGTTCCAGCCTTAGTGTCATTTATCGAGCATAACTGAATTCCAAGGTCTCTGTATGTTATGAATGATAATGACCGCCAGTGTCTCAAGAGCCTGTGGCCAACCGATCCTAAAGTTGAGAAGGAACGGATCCAGCAGACCAAAGGAGGTCTATTAGAAGATGTATATCGCTGGATCCTCAAAAATCCGAACTTCAGACAATGGAGAGTTGACCAAAACACTCGACTCCTTTGGATCCGAGGTGACCCGGGCAAGGGCAAGACAATGCTAGTCTGTGGAATTGTTGATGAGCTGAAGAAGTCGATCAGCGGTTCAGAGCTTTTGTCGTTTTCCTTTTGTCAAGCCGCCGATTCACGTATCAACAATGCCACCGCTGTTCTTCGCTGCCTGATTCGTCAGCTCGTCGATCAGCAGCCATCTCTTATCTCGCACGTACGAAAGCGGTGTGATCTGTATGAAGACACGAATTCTTGGTATACTATGTCTCAGATCTTGACAGATGTCCTGGAAGATCCTGCCATGCCGAGCACCTTCTTGCTGATTGATGCTCTTGATGAGTGTCATGCCGGTCTACCCGAACTTCTCAACATGATCATGCATAACTGGTCATCATACTCCCATGTCAAATGGCTCGTGTCCAGTCGTAACTGGCCTAGCATCAAGGAACGACTAGACACCGCGGAGCAATTATCCCTTGAGTTGAATGCTGAATCGGTGTCCACTGCTGTTAGGGTTTATATCGATCATCAAGTATATCAACTGGCGAAACAGAAGAAATACAATTCTAAAACCCAAAACGCAGTACAACAGCATTTATGCGAAAATGCAAAGGGCACATTCCTCTGGGTAGCATTGGTCTGTCAATATCTCGAGAGGGTGCAATGGAACCCCCTTGCCAAGATGAAAACATTTCCCCCCGGGCTTGATTCTCTGTACCAACGCATGATGCAGGAAATCCGCGAATCAGAAGAGGGTGGGCTGTGTAGGGAGATACTCGGCTTCATGGCAGCTGCTTACCGGCCTATCACACTCCAGGAACTGGCATCTTTCAGTAATATTCTGGCGGAGTATTCCAACGATGATGAGTCATTAAAAGAAGCTATAAGCCTTTGTGGCTCCTTCTTGACAATTCGCGGAGGGACCGTGTACCTTGTACACCAGTCCGCAAAGGACTTTCTCACTGAAAAGGCATCTAACGAGATCTTTCCTTCGGGAATAGAATCGGCTCACCATACTATCTTTTCTAGGTCTTTATCCAACATGGATCTGGCTCTGCGCCGTGATATCTATTCCCTACGCAGCCCGGGTTTCCCCATCGACGGGGTTAACCCCCCCGAACCAGATCCACTACATGCTGTGCAATACTCATGCATCTATTGGGTTGACCATTTGCATGATGCTGGTCATATTGCAGCACAGGAGCAAGCCGATAATTGTGACAGGATCGATCGTTTCTTACGGGAGAAATATATTTACTGGCTTGAGGCTCTTAGCCTTCTAAAAGGTACCTCAGAGGGAGTTCGTTCAATGTCGAAATTAGAGGATTTAGTTCAGGTAAGGTGTCAACCACTAATGTTGTTTCCTTTCGCTGATATTATCATTGTAGAAGCAAGGGCCAAGAGACTCTGATTTAATTAATCTCGTCCGCGATGCACACCGTTTTTTCCGCTATAGTAAGAGCGCAATCGAGAACAGTCCTTTGCAGGTGTATAGCTCAGCACTCTTGTTCAGTCCGGCTCGCAGCTTAATACGGCGATTATTCGAGCAAGAACAGCCCCAGTGGGTCCTAACTAAACCAATCATCGGAGATGACTGGAGTGCCTGCCTGCAGACGCTCGAGGGCCATAGTGCCTGGGTCAACTCGGTGGTCTTCTCGCATGATTCTAAGCTGGTCGCCTCCGCCTCATATGATAGTACTGTCAAGATCTGGGATGCCACCAGCGGCCATTGCCTGCAGACACTTGAGGGCCATCCAGGCTTTCTGCAGGCGTTTGATGCTGGAAGGATGGCCACGGTAAAATCATCCGATATAACCGACTCACACCTTGAACTTAACAGCGGCACTATTCACTTATCTTCAGTTTCACGTGCCATACCAGCTAAGCCCAATCCTGCAGCACCGAAATACCAAGGATGTGGCATTAGTGCTGATGAAACGTGGATCACCTGGGATACAGGAAATCTGTTATGGCTACCCCCAGAGTACCGGCCAGGTGTCTTCGACGCTACGTTATCAGCTATTTGTCTCGGCTGTCATTCTGGACGGGTGCTAATATTCAAAATTGATTCTCAAGGACTCTTGTACTCCCTTACCAACATCTAAACCCCTTTCTATAGAGATTTTTCCCTTCTTCTTTCGACTGTAAGTCGCAGCTTCTCCTAATTAAGGATGGACTATTCTCACTCCGATGTTGCCTTGCCACCAGCGCATATAGAATTTCGAGGTCCTCCGTGTGTTCAAGAGGATCAGATAGAAAGAGACCCATGAATATTCGCCTTGTACCGTCGCTAAGGCGACACAGTTTTCGCAACATCACTGTTCACTCTTTATTATCTTCCAATCCCTTTGCAAAAGAAGGGCTTGGGACCATAGATGCATTTATATGTAAAACACGCATTGCCACGCATGTGACTTCCACTAAATTCCGTCTCATTTCAATATGCACTCAGATATCAAGCTGCACTGTAACGTATCATACCAGACCGATGTTTCTTGCCCCGTGACTTCATCTGGCCGGCTAAATAATTTGCCAGAACTAGGGTCTTGGCAGTGGGGCTGGAAAAACAAAGACATGTGTGTATTGGTCAAGCCAATTTCGAGGATCACTGTAACCACAAAAAAGCGACGGTGATATGTAAGTTTAGAGTTCGCACTGGGCAGGGTAGACATGTGGAATTCTGAGACCTCCTGTGACTTGTGCCTAGTCCTTTCCTCATAGATACATGGCCTCTAGGCTCAGCTCTGCATCTGTCGTTAATGGCTCGGTCTATGTACTTGCCATCTGATCCGACAAACAAAATTTCTATCTTTGGCATCTATATGTTCTAGCATGCCTACTGAAAAGGCTCATTAGTATGAGCTTGTAATATTTTTCTCTTCAGGTTCTGCTCTGCTTCTACTGCTTCATAGGAACTAACTCATCTAGACTATAGCTATTGTACCACGAGCTTATAAGGTTAGTGGCTCAGTCCGAAGCGTCGCAGTTTAGGACAGTCGAATCAGTTCATTGAACAAAGCCAAGTGTTTTTCGTCGATCCAGCATTTTACGAGGTACTGGTAAGTACGACCACTAGATCTTTCCACGACCCGTTCATCCAGCACAGAAACCCCAGTGCTCTCACCTTCGTAGCTCTACTCTATGTTAGTCCGTGCCGTTAAGGGCTAGCGTCTGCACTCACATTATCCGATAGAGAGTAGTCATCGAATTCCGAATCTTCGGATCTCAGTATCTCATACTTCGGATCAGTTTCATATCCCGTGCTTAAAGACATAACATTCTGGCTGCCAGCTGAGGACGCGCCAGTAGACTCGGTTTCAGTGAGCTCGAAGTTTGGCTCCCAGCTGTGAACTTCAAGGATTCTCGGATCAATGGAATCCTCAATACTAGCCAGCGGTAAATCAGGGGTCCAATCCAGGCGTTGTTCCATATTGACTATAAGTTCAGGCTGTTATCACTACTAGGCTGGCTGGT
>JACBAD010001801.1:0-24103 GCA_014281905.1 Aspergillus hiratsukae | reverse complement strand
CTTCCACACCCTCCTCGCTGCGCTCCCCCCCCCTGATCCCGAAGACGTGGGTATCAAGCACTGTTGAGCCAGCTGTCGAGACCATTGTTGCTGAAGACTGCCTCGGCACCTCTTTTTGTTTCAGGAATACGGGTCTTTGCATTGCTGTATTTATGTATAACGAATGTTTGGTCGCCGACTCTGCGCTGCCCAGTGATTGAGCACAAGCTGCACAACGTAGCTCTGAGGCTGTGGGAACTGTAGCCGGCTTCATTGTGAAGTGGATTATGCCAGGGATTCGGAAGTCCTAAACCCGTGGGCCGTCGGAGAATGTCTTAAATCGGAGACCACTGTCGTTGGAATCGAGGACATACGCTGGTTCTTTCTGTGCGATTGCCGGCACTTCGACTAGTAGTCCGAACGAGAGGCGGGCGCGGTTCGCGTTCCTCCAAACTCCATTGGTCCAGCCCCCGATCAGCCATTGCTTTACGGCCCTGGAGGGCGAGCCGCACAGGACATAATATTCCCGAGCACAACGTAGTATAGCTTGTTGTCATGGCGTATGTGTACACTTGGACTCTGCGGAGCGCGTTGGAGGCGTCGCCGGGGCCGCAGGAGGAGTGGCTGCGGTGGCTGCGGAGCCTGCGGTGACAGCGGAGGAGGCGCGAGTCGCGCGACGACAAAGTCCGCTCAAAGCGCCGAAGCCTGACATTTCGAATGAACCACTAGGGATATGAGGAGTATCTTAGGCCTCGTCCGAGATCCCCCCTTTTCTTCCCTTTCTTGAAAACGCCCCTAATCGACGGCATCGACTTCTTGGAGAGGCCAAATAATTTCTGGCCGATTGGCTCGGCGGAAAGGGGGCCAGTGTCGGACGCCTTCGTTTTGTTCATCGGGGACAGGACCCGGGCCTGCTCGACCACATGGGCGATTAAGCCCCATATGGCCTCGCTGTCCCGGGCTCAACGCAACTCCTGCTCAGCCAGGTCTATACAACATCAGTAAACAAACGGGGACAGTTTCCAGCATACAATTCGCGTACCTCTCCCTTGTTGTCCACGCGGAGGAAATAAAAGTCATGGCCGTCGGTGGCCATCCCCCACACGACCCTGCTTTGCTTCTCGAGCTCTCTGCGCCGGTGGTGTATCACCACTTGAGGGGGTCAGCCAATGTCTTCTCCTATGCATCAGGGGGTTAGGCTTGACATACTCATGTAACATAGGCATTGGGGTATGCCCTTTCGGGCATTCCCAAGCCTCTTTGCCTCGCTGGCGACTAGGTTGGTGCCCATGCCGTCCCTGGCTCCCTTCATACCAAATAGCAAAATCAACCTTGCCATTCAGATTGCGGATGACACCGTCAAGGAAGACAATATCCTAATTCTTCGAGGTCCTGGCCTCACCCTCATCATCACCATTGTACCCGGCCTGTTCACAGACAATCTTCCCCTTGTGGATGGTCTAAATGGGAACAAGATTCATGTACCCGAGACCTCTGGTCGCCAATACACGTAATGCCTCAAGATCGAAGTACGGCATATCATTCTCATTCCGGCCTGTCACTAGTGCCGGAGTGAGCCGGACCAAAAAGGTTCCGTCTGCGAACCCAGATGTTTCCGTTGTTCGGAGGATTCGCACGCGGGAATAAGGTCTGCAGGAGATTCAGGTGATAAGCATGTGAAAACATTAGTTGAATATCTTAAACATACCTCACTCTGCTGTAGGATTGGCATCCCTTTTCTATCTCTGACAAAGATTCGATGAGACTCCATGTCCGCGCCTTGTCTTTGAACAGAAGACAGCAAGGTCGCAAACGTGTGTAGGTATCTGATGGAGTAACTGATCCATCCTCGTTGTTGTTGATGAGAGCCCGCCGGTAACTTCTTGAGGAAAGGTCTTGATGGCTCAGCAATGGGTACTCTTCTTTTCCGTCTTGTCCTGATGGCCCAGGCTTTTTGCCATTGTTCAAATTCCGCTTTAGTGGCAGTTATCGGCAGGAGTTCGAGGTGTTCAATCGAGTACCTAGATAGCACAATATTAGAATCCATAATCAACATCATCAATGATAATACTTACTTCTTGTTCGTTTTCTTGATGAACCAGTAGCCAGAAAGAACCGCCAGAAGAATCACAAAGATGAGAAGTGTTATCCAGGCGATGGTTATGCCGGCTTTATCGAGTACGACCGTGAATTGGTCGGGTCCGAGAGAAATGGTGCCTTTATTTGTGGTGTTGTTCATTTCTGTTGGGGTTTGTGTTCATGAAGGTTGTTCTGAAGGTGGTCTTCCTGTCCTGAACATAAGGATAATATGATGTTGACAGCGACAAAGCAGGAAGGAACACCCTTGATACTAACAGTTTTATCTGCTTGCCAGTATTCTGTTGTTGTCTCTAAAAAAGTTTCCTGATTTTCCGTCCTTGTCTGAAAAAGGTCCTGAGCCTCTGTCAATGTTTTGTCAGGTATAGGATCAAGGACATACCTGGTCTTTCGTAAACATACACACCTCCCCGTCCCCACGACGGAACCCTTTTTTTGTCTTTTTTCCACCAATTCAAAAGCTGGATGGCGCGACAATTCCATATTTGAGGAGCATGAATACGTCCATCAACCAACCAGTCGAATGGGGTCATAACCCAGTCGAACAGTTCCTGAATCCAGCTGCATACTTTGCAATTCCCACTCCATAGTGTGCTAACTGCCCGCTTCCACAGAGGTGGGCGGTTTCTGGGAAGGTCAAATGTCAAATGCCAGACATCATATTGTTCAAGGATTCCACCGTGGGGAAAGGTCAGACGTGTAACCTCAAATATCTATTGTTGGCGGATGGCTAATCAGGCTCCTGCTTCACCATGCTGGAGCCCTAAGCCCTATCTAGAGATTCACTTGCTAGGCATCTCTCACTACCTAGTCTCACACATATATATAACTAGGCTCTTAGATAGTCTTTAACTAATAGTCTTACTGCTTAATTAAACTAATAACCTCTTAATTCTTTCTCTATAGGTAACTAGCATAACCTCTTCTTATAGGTTATAAGCCTAGGTTACTCTACCCCATCCCCTAAAATTATTAGCTACCTAAAATAATATAGCACTAATTAATATTAAGAAGCTTAAGGCTAAGAGTAATAACTAAGTAATTAGACTATACTAAAAGATTTATAATAATACTACCTAAGTAACTAGTTCTATTCCCAACATCAACTGTGGAAATTGAATGTACCTCATCGCGACATCACTGGGACCATGATCAGAGTTCCTGGTCCTCTTTCGCAATGGGTCTCGGTCCAGGCCTATCACCCATGCTTGTCGCCATATGTTCAACTCTTCCTGGGTCCCCGAAGGGGGAAATGGCTCTACCTGTATCATGGCATATCTAGATAGCACAATATTAGAGTCCATAATCAACATCAGGAATGATGATAGCTACCGTTTTTTTGTCCTCATGATAAACCAGTATCCCAGTAGGACTATGGCAACAAGTGGTACAATCAAGCCTGCAAAAAAACCAAACGTCTCTACAGTATTGTTGAATACAAATGTTGCGGAAGCTGAGCCTTCTTGAATAGAGGTTGAAGTCCGGTTGGTATCTATACTCATTCTTGTTAGTAATTATCTGAGGGTGGGGGTTCAGATGGGTAGTTTGAGGATAGGAAGTTCAAGGACAGGGAGACAAGGATAGGAAGATATCAACTGCTTTGTCAAAGAGGTAAGGAACAACTTTTGATACTAACCATTTCTCTTCGATACCGTCTGGCAACCCGTACTTATGAAGGGTCTCTCGGGTAATATTGAACGCTAACGTCCAAACCTCATATTGTTCTTGGGTCCCGTTGTGAGGGAATGGTTCGATATGCGAGGTTCCGTATCTATAACAGAAAGTGTTAGTATCTATTACTAACATCAACCCTGGCGATGGAATGTACCGTCTCTTGATTCGCATCACTGCCTAGTAACAGAACAAACCAAACCCAACTGCGCCAGCAATGCCAGCAAGCGCCAGCCCGAGCAGCATGGGGGCGTCTTTCATTGTACCCGGCACTGTGGCAGGGGCATGGTCTTGGACTCCCACTATAATACGAATGAGTCAGTGAGTGTCATTGTTCTCCTTACATACAGTCAAGGTCGTCGGTATCGGTTCTTACCTATATTGATGTGGTCTACCTCGGCTTGCACTCTGACAAAGAGTCTGAGTCGGTCCCCGACCTGGTCGGCCACCTTGTCCGAGACCCTCCCGGCAGCCTTACAAACGAACCAGGCTAGGAAGAGCAGGATGACGAGTCCTGTTGGACTTGAGATTCCGACGTCGATCCGGAAAGGGGAGGAATACTCCCATGAATGAATGTGCCAGCCTAAAATGCGTATCTTATGAAGATGCATCTCTATCTAGCAATGAGATGATTGATTCCGGTTGTAGATCTTGAGTTGTTCCATAGAAGGAAGAGACAAAAGCTGGGTTCGGAACGGAGGGAGAAGATACCAAGATGTTCTGACTCGTAGCATTCACTACTTTCCACTTAAATGTTTCAGATGTAAGACATCGAAGTAAGGTATTCACTCTTCCCTTGGTGTATATACTTCCTCTACTGTGAATATTTCACAGCAATAATATGGTTCCCTACAGTCATCGTATCGTCTGTCGAAGGAGAACTTGCTTCGAGGCGCTCTTGAGAGAGAATGCTAGATCTTCGAAGACAGCTTCTAGAGCATAAGGCACTCTGCCTTTTTCCACGGCTAGCTACAGGGACTACGCAGAGTTTGCCCCTTAAGACAGACTTACTATTCATTGCTTCTTTAGTTGAGCAGATATGGCAGTGTACATAGATTTGTTTTCTTGGCCTATGAATACCGTGTAGTAATCCCGAAAACAACAAAGAGAGACTCCAATCAGGGTATTGATTCTGGTTAACAGGATATTATTAACCAGGTATCAACATACATAACAAATGGGGTAGTGATCAGCCTTCTGAACAGGGCTACTGTAGAAAGTGGAACATGTATATATACCTTTTTCATATCAAACCAAGCTGGATTCAAAGGACTTCCGGCCGTCATCAGGGGTAGTATCTTTGTGATTCTTCTAAGTTATCAATCTCTTCATCCAGGACTCTAACTGTGGCTCAGCCTAAGCCTCTTGCATTATACACAAATTTATATATACTCCACAGCATGAATGCAGGTACCTACCCAGTGAAAGAGCGACCATAAACCAAAGGTCAAAAGTATCAACAACACTGCAATTGGAACAAATCATCTCCAATCAGAATTATCTTCCAGAAGGTTTATATTCATCCTGAAGAGGCTCCTGGTATATGTGTCAATAATCAGGAAACACATAGATCGATTACTTGCTTGTGCATAGACTTCAACAGGATAGGATATAAGTGAGGCTAGGGTCTCCAGAACCCCAGATGAAGAGGAAGCGGAGAAGATGCAAGGCGGTGCTGGTAGGCCTTTTCCCCCCTTTACCCCGTGCACCACCATCTTGGCCTAATAGGAGGTCGCCCAAGGGGGTCGGACCCCTGCACACTGGGGAACTAACTGAGTGAGGAAATCCGACCGGAAAACGGCCCCGCAACTGACACTGCGGGGAAATATGGCCTATCATAATTAAAGGCCCTAGGGCGACTCGGGGGAAGATGCACCGACGTCCGCTATGGCTAATAAGAAAGCTTGATCGAAGCGATGGCGAGGCGAATGTGACGCTGCTACCGTGAGCTATAAGCACTAACAAGAGCTAACAAGCACTAACCAGGTGTCATGTCCGGTGGCCCTGCATCCCCCTCAAAGATGGAGATTTCCCCGTGGAGGCCAATGCAACCCCCCCTTCAGACTCGTGGCCATAAGCCAGTTGCTCGAACGCCACAATCCTGGTCAGCAGATTGCAGTCCAATAGGATGGTTTATGAGCAACTCCATCACCCATCTACACTACGTTAGCTCCGTGCCTAGGCTGCTTTCGGCTGATTGTCTTCCAATGCAACCGCCATCCTTGCTTAAGGCGTGGGGAAATAGGCAAAAGCCCGGCGGCACAAGCAGAGATCGGGATTACCATCACGAGCGTATTGTCGCAGGTATAAAGATCTGAAAACCCAGTCATGCGTGCCTGCCTCTCTTTCGTTCTCATTGTCCCTCACGTTTCTCTCAGAAATCGTCAACATGAATAACGTCATCACAGAGAAGCCGACCTCAGCGTTGGAGCTCGAGGAGCAGCCCACCTCCAAGGGCGGACCTGGCTACGATGTCGGCGAGAAGGTCGACTACGACAGAACGGGCGCCATCGATGCCGAGAATATCGAACATAATATGACTGTGCTCCAGGCTGTCAAGGCCTATCCCGCTGCCAGTTGGTGGGCATTCGTCATGTCATGCACCATTGTAAGCTCTTGCCCATGATAGGCAGATCATTTCTCTAACGCTGCGATAGATCATGGAGTCATACTGTGTTTTCTTGATGGGACAGTTCATAGCCACAAAGCGATTCGCGCAGGATTTTGGTGTATACAGCGACATAGAAAAAGGTTGGATTATCGAAGCTTCATGGCAGTCAGCATTCCAGTGTAGCGGACCAGTCGGTGCCTTCATCGGTTGCTTCATGGCAGGTCCCATTACCAGTTGGATTGGATATCGATGGGCAACCATTGGCGGTCTCATGTTCTTGAACGCCTTCATCTTCATCTTCTATTTCGGCAACAGCCAGGGGATGTTTCTCGCGGCCCAGATCCTGGAAGGCATCCCGTGGGGCATTTTTATCGCCAATGCACCCGCCTACTGTGCCGAAATTGTCCCAATGAGATTGAGAGCTCCAGCGACGCAGATGTTGCAGATGTTCTGGGCTATTGGGTCGATCATTGTCGGCGGTATCACTTACCACTACCAATCCAAGGATAACTCCACAGCGTACAGGTTCGTCTGCTCCCATAGATGCCATCGAGGAGCACTGTACTAACAGTCATACCAGAATTCCCATTGCACTCCAGTGGATGTTTCCTACTCCTCTCGCTATCCTACTCTTCTTTGCGCCTGAATCACCCTGGTGGCTCGTACGAAAGGGCCGTCTGGCTGCGGCAGAGAAGGCTGTCAAACGCCTTGGACGCGCGAGTGCAAATGATAATCCCGCTGACGCAGTCGCAATGATGCGTCGCACGATCGAGCTTGAGAAGACCCAGAAGAAGCCCAGTCTCGTTGAACTGTGGAAAGGTACCGATCGCTACCGCACATTGATTGTGTGCGGTGTGTACGCATCTCAGAATCTGACGGGCAATCTGATTGCTAACCAAGCGGTTTACTTTTTCAAACGTGAGTCCAACCATTTCCTGCAACCTCATAGCAGACTAACACCAGCTCAGAGGCCGGCATGGCAGACAACACCGCATTTGCACTTGGTCTCATCACTTCTGCCCTCCAGTTGATCATGGTCATGCTCTCTTGGATTCTCACCACATACCTCGGCCGACGCACCATCTATGTCTATGGTCAATTCATCAACTGTGGATTCTTGGTCGTGCTCGGTATTGCGGCTTCAGTTGGCGGTGGTCACGCGGCTAGCAATGCGCAAGCATCACTTGGCTTGATCGTCTCCGTCCTGTTCTGCTTGGGACCCGCCCCTGCCTCATGGGTCATCATCGGCGAGACATCTTCCGTTCGTCTCAGGCCACTGACAACCGGTGTCGGACGTGGTGCCTACTACTTGGTCAATATTCCTTGCATCTTCCTTGCCAGCTACATGCTCAACGCTGATAAGTGGAACCTGGGCGGCAAGAGCGGCTACGTCTGGGCTGGCACCGCCTTTGTCTGCACCGTCATGGCTTGGATCTGGATTCCAGAGATGAAGCACAGGTCCTTCCGTGAGATCGACATTTTGTTCCAGCGTCGTGTCCCGGCTCGCAAGTGGAAGCAGACGGTCGTCGATATCAACGACGATGAGTAGATAGAAATTGCTGGGATTTGGGTCTCTGAGTTTGAACAAAGTCGCAGTTGGCACATCACTGATCTCTGCCCCTTCTTCCAAAAGGAGCTTGACAATGTCCTCCTTGTCGATTGCATACTGCAAGGGCGTTTTCCCGCTATTATCCGCGTAATGAATCAAGGCTTTTTCATACTTCGGATGGAGAAACTCCTCGACAAATTGTTTTCTCCCTTTATAACATGCGATGTGGACGGGATTCTGACCTTCAAGATTACGCTTGCTAAGATTGTATCCTTGCGCTAGAAGCTTGTGAACGAACTCCAAGGCTTGCTCTTCACCCACATCATCAGCTTCGTCCACCAAAATATGCATCGAGCACCTGTCTTTCTTCTTGAGCAGGCGAACGATGTCCATGTTGCCAATCTTCAATGCCCTTATCAAGGGGGTCATCTGATGTTCCGTTGTGCCACGAGTGTCGGGCTCGGCTCCGAGATCCAGAAGTAGTTCAACAATTTCTTCGTCTTCATATTCCACAGCCAACCAGAGAAAAGGAGGTTTTTCGTCTTTAAGAGAACTGCTTTGCAGCCAAGATATGAGTTCTTCCAGGTCGGACTGCTGGCGTTGGAAGGGCTTCTGGCACAGAAAGTGATCCGGCTTCTGGTATCGACAGGGCTCCGGGTTCTCCTTTCTTTGCCGTGACCTGGTCTCAAGGAATCGTTCCCACCAAGTACAATTACCCAAATCAGCGCCTTTAGATAAAAGGTAGCCCAAACATCTTGGCGATCCGGCAGCTGCTGCACACATCAGGGGAGATGTCTCCTCATTGCCTTGGGTGTTTATTTCGGCACCACCTAACTCGACGAGCAGCTTCACTATGCCGTCATGGCCTTCTCTTGCCGCGAGGGACAAGGCTGTATATCCGTCTGTATTTTTGTTCTCGAGGTTAATGTCAAGCTTAGTTTTGGAGTCTATCGACAATATCTCTCTCACGAATACTTCATCTCCTTTAGCGGCAGCCACAGCCAGTGGGGCGTCTCCTCGGTCATCTGTTAAACTCGGATCTGCGCTGGCTCGCAGCAGGGCTTCAATCATCGCCCCATACCGAGAATCGGGTTGGCCAAAATCGGATTGGCCAGAATCGGGTAGGCTTTGCCGCCTTCGCATAGCGGCCCAAAAGAACGGGATGCGGTTCTGATCATCTCGAGAATTGGGGTCGGCCCGTTGTCCAGAAGCAATGGCACGACGTCGTATGTCTGCATTTCAATGGCAAAGGAAAGGGCAGTTCGGCCATCCGGCCCTTTCTCGTCCACCTTCACTCGGTCGTTCTCCAGTATCGCTTCGACCTCACGATAATCGCATTGAAGGACTGCTTCCCACAAAGACTTCGACGCGGGCTCTGAACCTGCGATCGATTCGTCTTCGGAGTCGTGTACTGACTGGGGTGGCGATGGCTCGTCAGCTTGAGGGTTGTGCATATCTGGATGATCAACAGCCATAACTGATAACGTTTCTGGATGGAAATGTTGAAGTCGATTAACTGAAATCAGAGACTGCGTTTCTGACGCCGGACGAGCTGGGCGGCTTATAGCAGTATACCGTGGGAGCACAGCCAACAGCCAAGCGGCTAATGCAAGGCTCTGCTGCTACTTCGCCAGCTGTCACGCAGACCAGCTTTTCAGCCTGTAGTCGAGCCAACCACATCAATGCAGCTCGCTATCGAGGCGCCATCAGCCTTGCGATGACAAAGTCGGCCTTATCTTTTGCAGCCTTTCTGTAGGCGTACATTTGCACCATCCATGCAGCAAATTGCACTGACTAGTGGTTTAAGCAAGTTACAGACTGCACCGAGTAAAGATTTGGATAGTGGTAGACACAAATGCTTGAACGCTAAGCTCAAAGGGTACAGTGGAACATCTTAGGTTGTTTTGGGAAGGAAAATTCGTAAAGTACCGGGTGGACGAGGGGCAGTAACACTGCCCGGAAGACGAAATGAGAACAAACCTAAACAGAGTACAGAGGGTATGTAGGCCCACTGCTAAAGTACCTTTCATCTCTCCAGGAAGCACCACTACCACATCCCGCAACAAGCGCTTGGGCTATGTCCGCAATACCACACATCGTGGGCTTGACGTACCGTGGATGTCGCGTACGACATGACTGGTAAATGAGGCTCAAGGGAGATAGAGTATGTTATGATTTACTCATCTACTTACTTATACAATTACAAGGCCAGGACCAAATCCTTCAACTTCTGGAAATCAGGAACACCAAGCCCAGTGACAGGATCCCAACCGGCAGTAGCGTTCCAGTGAGCGTAGGGGATGATACCACCACCAGGAATTGTCTGGCCGGTCTGCGGGTTGACACCATCACAACCGACCGAGGCTCCGGCAGTGATGTCGGTGAGTCCTTCTTGCAGGATGCTATAGAGCAATGGGTTCAGGAAGCCGAGGGTAGACTTGCCGGCGCGCAGACGGGCGTCGTTCAACAAAGCGACGATACTGGAAAAGACGGGGCAGGCAGCGGATGTGCCACCGGACCCGTACCGTTGGCCGGTGTAGATGACCTCGTAGCTACATGCGGTTAGAACGCGGATGTCAATGGAAGCAGGGCCACGTACTCAGGAGTCAAGCTATGGGCTGAGACGTCAGGGAATGCACGGCCGTTGAAGTTGGTGTACTGAGAGTAGTATTTCTTGGTGTCCTTGCTAATGTGGCGGTTGAGGTAGTTCTCGACCGCCAAAGTCTGGTACCAGGGACGGCCAAAGTAGTTGCTGAATCCGCCCGAGCTGCCAACCCAGGCAATTTCGGGAGCATAGGACTGGGTACCACCAACCGCGGTGATGAAGGGGCAGGTGCCAGGGAACGTGGGAGTGAATTGAAGAGTGTTTGTGCCATCGTTGGACATGCATGGCGCGCCGATGCCTGATCATGTTAGCACGGAAAATACTACCGGACGATCTGCGCCTACCGGTGTCACCAGAGGACTCGAGCACCGAGATACCACGAAGACCCATCAAGCCGATTAGGTTGCACACTCTTTTGGCGTAGTACTCGGGAACAGTCTAATAGGTCAGTGTCTACCTGTGTGACACAATTGAAGGAGCTCACCTGTTCATCGTCACCATACGAGTTGGAAATCACATGGGGAAGCTCGGAGTTGGGTTTGGAGAGCAAGTACTCGTAGTACTGGAGGTACGGCTCATTCTGATTGTCCGCAGCGGTGGGTTCGTCCAGATTGGGAACAAACGGACTAGTTCATTTTAGCTTGATTGTCTTCACTTGGAGGGACCGACTTACGGTGAACCGCCAGTGATAAACTCTGTTACTGGCAGGGGGTGGCTGAGAGCTGTGATCAACTCCACGTCCAGATCGGCCTCGCCGAGTTGAGCAGTGGTCCAATTCTGATCATTGACTCCTCCATTGATCAGTTCGACAGAGAAACTCTGGGATGGGATGTTGAACAGTTGCTCATAAAGAGCCAAATCTTGATAGTTGGCTGATTCGTTCAAGAAGCTACCAAAACCGATCCGACTTCCAGAAGATGGATCAGGTTTGTAGTCGCCGATGTTGTACATCTCCACCAGACAGTCGGGAGTGATGATGTCCGCGCAAGAGGTGGTGGCTGCCCTCCTGGGACGGGCTGGAAGCTCTACTGCGTGAGCCGGTAGTGTGCTATCTTGCACCTTGCCAAAGAAGACAGTGGGGGCAATCAGGTCGATCGAGTCCGTAAGGCTATCGGGGATGGAGTACTGCGTTGTACGCAGTTTCTGGGCAGCTCCGTTGCGGTAGTAGGCGAACTTGGTGTCGAAGAGCTTGTTCGCCGTTCCCACCGTGGTGGCAAAGTTTACCAAGCTGCCCTCACGATACACTTGAGTGATACCAGCCTCCTTTAGCCATTGGATAACAGCATCATCGCTTGCAGTAGGGAATAGGGCGTCAATGTCGGACTGGTCCAGCCACTGGCCGTACTCCGCGTTCCCTGGGGTCGCCAGTGTCGTCAACTTGGACTCGAGCTGGTCGAGGTTCTGCCGAACAAGGGCAATTGAGAGAGTGATCGTGTCGCTCTCGGATGCATCCTTGACAATCGTCCAGCCACTGGGAATAGCTGAGAGTTTCTCGTGCACAACCCCAAGGGCTGGGGCTGCGAGGGAGCAGAGCAACCCTGCGTAGAGAGTCGAGGAGAGCATGGCGGGAGGACTGCGGAGCCGATGTAGAGGGTCGGATGGAGAGATAAAAGGCAAAGGGTATTAAGCTGGATCGGCAGGCGATCGAATTTATATTATCATGTCAGTTTCTCTGGAGATAGGGACATTATCATTCCATGCGACGGAAACCGGCACGATGCTAAGGGGCCGGGAATACACGCGCACGGCGCACTCCGCACCAGCATGGCTTTGCGGGATTTTCTCTGTAGACACCATATAGGGAACTAGTTCGCTTTGTTTAATTAAACCCACCGGAAGACCGCAGGAGTGGCGCGATATTTGTCTTGGATTTAGCTTGATAGAAGCTTTGTGGTGCCTATTCAAGAGGCTCGAGTGCTTATCTTGGTCAAGCCAGGACAAGCATTTTTGCTCCACTTGCGCCAATAATCATTCCATGGTTTGCCAGGGGAGCTTCCCCCCCGACGTTCAGGGACAGCCGATTGAGCCGTGGATTTGTTGTCATGGGGATTGGAGACATATGGTTACATCGGTTAGCTCGGCACCGAATTCCAACATCTTGCACAGTCGGAGAACTGCTCAGCCGATGGTGTTGATTCCGAAGCTCAAGAAACAAGTCCGAAAGGCTTGAGCGATGTGGATTTTACTCCGTATTGAATCAGCGATCAAAGACAAAGGATTGTCCGCGCCTGAGTCCTCCTCGACTACTGACGAGTCCATGATAGGGGATGTTTTTCGTGGTCCACTCTGGAGGTTAGTGGCCCTTCCACTAACTCTTTCAGGAAGGTGGTTGCCTGCTTGCTTGATCGATATCATGAACCAGGATGCCCATAGCGTTGCGGTTTCTATCGGTAAGAGATTGCTGCAATTATCAATATGTCGCACTTGAACCGGTAAATGAGTTAGTGTTGTAACCCTAACAACCAATCGAGTGTTGCTCATATGAAATCTTAGGGCCATTGTGAACGGTTCTACGGAGTACTCCGTAGATGTAGCCTGCTCGGTTAAGACTTTCTGGGAGTACTGTTCTATATCTTAAATATACATATATGCCAAGCAATAGCATCATTGGTCTAGTGGTAGAATTCGTCGTTGCCATCGACGAGGCCCGTGTTCGATTCACGGATGATGCATTTACTTTTTTGTCTGCATCTTTTTGCGCGCGTCAACATTGTCCATTTACCATCGACTTGTCTCTTCTTGTTAATCTTCCAGTATCATGCCTTCGTTGAATTCAAATCGCCGTACGGAGTACTTCGTAAAGAATGAACTATGTTGGATTCATTTAGCGGTCTACCTGAAGCTAAAACCTATATATTTTGCGAACCGTCGCATTGACACCACGTTTGAAATATATTTTGCCGTCAAGCCACTGCATCCCAGTTACCATGCTGACCGGCGCTCTTTTAACACATGTGGAATAACTAGGTATATCAACTAAGACTACCTGTTGTATGAATTATGTCCACTTTCCCATCCTAATTGTGTCATTCTAGCGGTCACTGTCGAATATATACGTCGCACCGCTATTTGATAGGATGAGTTCCCATGGAGAGTCCCGAATCTGCATCACTCAGTACAATAAGCTGCGCACGATGAGAGAGTGAACCTACCAACGACAATCTGCTGCCCAGTCATGGATGTATTCTTTGCCAAAGTCACAAACATATTCGTGCAATCCTCCAGGTCGGTCTAGTAGAAAGTGAGCAAGCGATCCGAATACCAAGGACCGGAGCATCACCTCATGCTTTAAGATGGCTTTTTGATTGAGCCACTCAATCGCCGTCTCACCGTATCTTTTACCCTACAAACCTCTTAATACCGAAAGAAACGGACCAGCAACAGGGAGGGACTCACCCAATCGGTCAACAACAGTCCCGGTAAAACAGCATTGACCCGGATTTTTGGTCCCACGGACAACGCAAGATGCTTCTATTCAGGACAACAACCAGGGAAAGGGTTGCACCAGCATGCCAAGCTTTCGATACTGCTCGGCCTTTTCGTACATACGCTGTTTGATCTGTTCTACCTCTTCAGATGAAGGGTGCAACGATAAAGTTGGGGCACATAGCCTCCATCCGTGGCACATAGAGGTGAATCTATGCCAACACAGCCCCTCTGCATCCGCCCTCCCCGGGATGACGTCTACTGCTGCCTTGCAATGAGAGAGGATGACCTCCAAGGCTGGGGCAGCAATATAAAGTTCGGCATGAGGCTTTTCACATTACAAGAGAGACCAATACTCCCTTAACTAATCTACAGACGCCTGCGTCGTCATGGTCAAGATATCTCACATACACCAATGGGCTATGTTTGCCAGGGATGGAGAATTCGTCACGATCATCCGTTCTGGAAGGTGATCATGCCGCATCGGATCATGGTGGTGAATGTACAATTTGGCAGACGGTAAGCAAAGTCCTCCTCATTATTTTGCGCCAAATAACCGTCCGGAATGCTAATGTCTAGCAGGACTCGAAGGAATAAAGTGCAACTGAAGTCGGAAGTCTATCGATGGCCATGTGACGTTTGCAATTACGGACAGTATTCATGTATCTTAGTGACACCGATCTAACTTGATGAATGAATCATTTGAATGTCATCGCAGCTTGTTTGAGCACAGCAACATGGTTATAGTTACTCTCCTTGCTTTGTTCTCTGAGTCTGGCAAAGGCGCTTTGATAAAATATGGAGGGACCTTCCCACTGGACTCACCACTACAGCCTATCTCATGGTGACTCCGGCTGCTCTAGAGCCAGTGCTTAACTCACTACTTCCTTCTTTAGTATCTCTAAAGGATTGCAAGGAGATTCGTATGTCGTTGCAGTGTCTATATCTGCTCACCATCCATGCTTAGAGCTCGTGCCTGGCGAAGAAGATGAAGATGTCTTTAGTCAAGATTTCAAAGGATACTTGAATGTTGCAGTTGAGAGCCTTTTGAACAATTTCTATCCCATGGTTGCTCTGGATATCACGGACCTCCCTAGACTGACGGGTCGCATGCAACATGATAAGGATATCTGGTGCGATACGTATCAAGGAGGGATACGCCCTAATGTGGAGTCCAGTTGATCAAATCTATCTTTCTGTCACTTTTTCAGTAGTCATTGCTGCTGCTCTGCAGCAGAGCGGCCAGCCGGATTCTTGAGTCTGCCAGGCTTACCAGCAGTTGCAACAGCCAAACGCACGGCTCTGGGATGTCAAGGTGAGTCGATATCGCGACCACACAGTGCAGTCGGTATCGTACATTTAGTACCTTGAACAAAAAATCTCGCCAATAGTCACAGGATAAAAGCGATCTGGCGAATACCATGGAAGTGTTTCCTCCTCGGTCTTCTCGGCTGGGTTGAGAACAAACGCAGATTGAGAGACCTTCCGAGTCGGTGAAGATGCACACACCACAAGGGTGTGTTTGAGCAGTAATTTGGCTCAGTGGAACATCTCACCGTGCACTTCGCAAAGCTCGTCGTCAGGAATGCAAACAAATGAGTCCAAGAGGGATGACGGCTAATCATCAGTATCTGACGACAAGGTGGCTCAGCAAAATAGAATGGCGATGACCAGTGACTTCAGCCTTAAAGGTCTGCCCAATAATGTAGCTCCAGAGAATATGGCTTAGACCACCATTAATTCCCAAAACAGGGATTTATGTGCATCCCTCCATGGCGCTGTCAGGCAGTGCAGGAATACGGGCACCGCGGAATGGATGATCAGCTCTTGGCACCGCAGCGGGATGCACAATAATTACTCTTTGCGGTTAGTGTAATTGGCATACATCAGTTGTCAGACTCAGGGCATCAGCCATGTCATCCCTCGTCAGCCAAGGGCAAAATCAATCGCATTGTATGATAATGTATATATATACGTTCCAGCACTTTCAACAGCTATTCAAACTGAATGTTCAGTTCAGTGACAGCAGATAATAACAACCAAACCAAGTACATTATACTATGGACAAACTATTCTCCAAAAGCAAATCCCCCGAGCCCGTCTGGACATTCACCCTCGACCGCTCCGGAGAAACAATCCTCTGTTCAGACAAACCAGTCTTCCACCTCACGACCCAGAAATCGAAACCACACCTTACCATCTCGCGTCTCCCACCGCCGGGACCATGTCCTCCAGCCCCCGTCCCCATCGGAACTTGCACCGTCCACAAGTTCCCTTCTAGCAAGATGGACGTCAGTCTTCACGGGTACGAATTCATGCTCAAGCGTGACCTTCTCAAAAGCGATAACCACCACTTCGATTACCCGCCGCTAGGGCATTTCAAGTGGAAGCCTGATGCATGGGGAGGGAGTAAACTGGAGTTGTTTGATAGCGAGCGACGTCTGTTGGCGAGATATCACAAGAAGCTGTCTTTGACAGGACAGGGTCAGCAGATCGAGGTGTTGGTCCAGGGGGATGAGCGGTTCGTGGAAATGGTGGTTGTGACGGCGTTGGCGATGAGGCATTATATCGAGGTCGAGAATAAGGATATTAAGACGGTCACAAAGGTGTTTGATATTGTGGGGGTTTAGTGTCTTAACCTGTGACTGGAGATCGGAGCCCTTTACATTCAATATTAATACATGTATCAAGCATAAGCTTTTAGTCCAAACCGACTGGCTACGTCTCCAAATGCACATCCTTCATCCCTTTGATCACACCAGGCCGCGCAAGGAGACGATTATGCCAAGTCGTCAACTCAGGAAACCGCTCCAGATCCAAGTTCGCCTCGCTCGCAGCCACAACATACGGGAAAATCACCAAATCCGCCAGTGTACTACACAGTTAGCGCTGCATACACTGCCAGTGACGCAACAGACATACCACTTCTTGCCAGCCAGATACAGGCTCTGCGCCTTCTGCAAATGCTCCTCGAGATGCAAATACAACCGCAGCGCCTTACGCGTGAATCCCTCCTCGGCAGTGCCTTTCTCGCCATGCATGGTATTGCCCAAAAAGGCAATCCAGTTCTTGACCTCCTGGGCATCCTTGGAGCCTTCTTTGTACGAGAAGTTGTGATGGGAGTCGTATTGCTCAAGAAGGTAGCGGGTGATGTCAGTCAAGCCAGATGCACTGGTCTTTTTGCCTTCGCTGGTTACGTCGAAGAGGACGGGCAAGCTGGTATACGCGCTTGCATCGTCGCGTTTGATGTCTTTGACGGTGTGGACGAGGTGGATGCAATGAGGTTGTCTACGCTGTTAGTCTTGTAGTACTGTTGTAGAAGTAGTGCGCATACCGGAGGAGCTCAATTAGGATGGCAATGGTGGCACCCTCTTTTGCCCGTGGTGCGGTGTAGAGGGCGATGCTACCTTTCTGCTCGTGGAAGACGTTCATTGTCAGCACTTGATAATATGTAATCAGAGAAGATATGCTTGTAAGCCAAGACAAGCAGAGTGAGAGATATATACCCAGAGGCAGCAGAGGATAAACTTTGCACATGCAGATACGGAGAACTATAAAGTTGCATCTCGACCGAATCAGGCAACCCATCAGGCCATCAGGCGGAACCAGCCAATCAGGGTTGAGGCAACGGAACGTGCTCATTGTATCCCCGGATTCATTCTTGGTAGAGTGGCAATTCAATTGGCAAATCAGCTGTTTCTTTACGGCGGAATTATTCTCAGGGTTTGCGTGAATCAGACAGTACAGAGGTGTGGAAGAAGAAGAG
Organism: Aspergillus hiratsukae; assembly: GCA_014281905.1. Taxonomy (NCBI): domain Eukaryota; kingdom Fungi; phylum Ascomycota; class Eurotiomycetes; order Eurotiales; family Aspergillaceae; genus Aspergillus; species Aspergillus hiratsukae. The sequence continues at coordinate 6,399 of JACBAD010001801.1, read as the reverse complement.
AAGAAGAGTCGAGAAGAGCGGATATAGAGATGACATCATCACTTGAAGCTATTATCCATAGCACAATGTTATCCAGTCTGATGAAGCATTCTACATAATATAAAGGACATTAGGACAGTCAGACCTTATGCTTTATATCATATGCAGTAATATAACTCAGATAGCAGTACCTTAGGCAAACCCATCAGCTGACTATATATTTTGCTATACATCTACTATTCATAAAAACAATGCCTTACGCATCAGGAGTATCATAGTCAGCATTAGAATAGTGATCTATCTTATGACATACTTGCAAATCACAATCAATCATCCAAGTAATTCCACAAATCCTCACAAGCGTCTCTCAACGACTTCTCCGTCGTCCATCCCAATTCCACCGCTGCCCGATCCGCACTGGCAACACACGACCCAACATCCCCTGCTCTCCTCCCCACCACCCGTCTCGGAATCACCCGCCCGGACACACTCTCCATAGCCCGCACCAACTCCAGCACCGAATGCCCACACCCAGTCCCAAGATTAAACGTGCGGAACCCGTCCCGCACACGGCCCTCCCGTGCCGCAGCCAACGCAGCCGTATGTCCCCTCGCCACGTCGCTGACATGGATGAAATCCCGGACCGGAGTCCCGTCGGGTGTATCCCAGTCACTCCCGTAGATGAGCAGCTCGGCGCGTTTGCCGGTGAGGATGTCCACGAGGGCGGGGACGAGATTCGAGGGACTGACTTTGGGGTCTTCGCCTAGGAGGCCCGAGGCGTCGCAGCCGATTGGGTTGAAGTAGCGTAGGGCGATGATCGTCCAGGCGGGGTTTGCGCGGGCCAGGTCGGCGAGGATGGCTTCGCCGAAGAGCTTGGTGCGGCCATAGGGGTTTGTGATTAGGCAGTTGGTTTCCGAGGGGCGTGAGGGTTCAGTGGCTTGGAGCTCCGGTTGGTGGATGCACTCCTCTTCGTGGAGGATGGGGCGGTTCTCGGCTAGTTTGCCGTACACGTTTGCAGACGAGGAGAAAATGAAGGTGGTAATGTGGTACTGGTCCAGCAACCACAGGAAATCGACGAGCCCGTTGATGTTGTTGCGGTAGTACTTGAGCGGGGTGCGGATGCTCTCTTCGACCTGCTTGAAGGCGGCGAAGTGGATGACGCCGATGATGGCCGATTGCTTTGTGGACGGGAGCATGTACGAGTCGAGCACGTTCCTCATGGCGGACATGTCGCGGTAGTCGACATCGTACAGCGTCGCCTTGGGACATTTTCCTTCTGTACAGTCAAAGTGCAGTTTCGCGGCCAGCAGGATCCGGGAGAAGACATGACGATAGCTGTTGCTCAAGTCGTCGACGATGAGGACATTGTATCCCGCTTTCAGCAGCTCCAGACAGGTATGGCTGCCGATGAACCCTAGGCCTCCAGTGACAAGGACATACTCCTCGCCATCACCGACAGGGATCAAGTCAAAGAGCACATCCGTCTCGCTGTCTGGCGTGGGAACTTCAGAGAAGAGCCGGGGAGAAGCCGATGGGCTTCTTTCAGAATGCGAACTTGAAGTCATACTGGACGGTCAGAGCCAGAAGCGAGCAACTGTACTACACCAGAGCAAACCACGAGGTACTACACCCTACAGCCAGGAGGCTCGCCGCAGACATAAGTGCAATGTATCGTGGCCATTCTCGTCATGATTGATTGGCAACCAAACGCTTTCCATGACTTCATGTGTGATACACTGATACTATTTTCTCACCAGCTGGAGATGATAGCCGAGACATAGCAGCCTGTATCTGGTATGTCTCGTACAGCCATACAATACATACCATACCATGTACTGAGGATTAATACGAGAATATACTTGGCTTATCACATCACCAGGATTTGCCTAATGCCACCAGTGACTAGTCAGGCTGATGAGCTGGCTTGTGCAGTGCCAAGTAGGGGAAGCGGATAGCCCACGCCATCTATGTCTCACCGTTATCGACCAATGATGACACCAAATTCAAGAGATAGACCCAAAGTGAGACCCAGCGATTCATTGTGGCGCGAGTCTTTCACTAGTGCCGGCTTCTTCGGCTGCAGACACCAAAATTAACAGATCGAGATTCGCATCTAGACCCGAAGCCTAGAATCTAGGCACCACACTAGTACTTAGTTATCCTTCAGCGCGTGCATCAATCCCCCCCAACTGGTTGGTCCAAACCGCTCATAGAAATCCCCCTCCACCTCCGTGACAAACAGATAAGCGGCGCGATCGCGCAATTCGCGCACCAATGGCTCTAGCTCGCCCACAGGCACCGCATTGATCATGTACCCACTTCGGGTCCGATCATAGGGCAGTTCGGCGAGGCGATGCTGCACCTCGTCGGAGATGTATCTCTCGTACGGCTCTTCGCAGGTGAGGATTAGATCCGGACAGGTGGCTCCCAGCTCGGCATCGGGGGGTGTGCCTGGGTTGTGGATTACCTGCCATCATGTCAGGAAATTCAATCAATTCAATTCCACGGAAATGCAAAGCAAACTGAAAGAAAAAACCTACCATCCGATCCCGCAAAATCCCCTCACTCCTCTTGATGTACTCCGTACAAGCTCTCAGATACACCTCCCTCTCCTCGGAATAATGATTCGGCGTCTCATCCAGCAGGATCCCACCCAATCCCATCCCCTCGGAAGTTGACCAACTAGCATACCGATCAATCTCCTCATAGACTTCCTCCAAAGGCTTGCGGCAGTAGTCGATACGAACGTAGCCGACGGTGTAGACATTCGCAAAAGCGTTGAGCTTCGGGACCTCGCGGGCGTAATCCTTGTTCGGGGAGGGGAGGTCGCGGTCGCCTGGTCCGCTGTTGGGGTTTACTACCACTAGGAAGTCGAGATCGGGATGGGTGGTTAACCTGTCATTGTCAATTGTCAATTGTCAATATTACCAATGCTTATGGTGTGAAATGACTGGGATAAGTGGTGTGATACGCTCTACAGGATTAGTGGACTGGGACTTACGCATCGTAAAGTGGAGCCCAGGTCGTCGGCGATAGAGGATAAATGTACAAAGGGACGAGAACGCCGGATTTTGGGGGCATTGTTGCCGATGCCTGGAGATAAGATCTGAAGATGGGAAAGAAGGCGATTATTCGGTGATTGCGGATTTCGGAGTCAATTGTTAGTGTCCGCGGTAGAATGGATGATGCTAAATAGATGGATGTCCTGATTGACAGGGGCAGAAGCAGGAACCCACTGCGACCGTAGCACGTCTATCTATCTATCGATCTATCTACTAGCTACAGGCCACGACTAGGAGATGCCTAGCGCTGACGAGATGCAGCGAGCAGCCATGTGGCGCTGTTGATATCCAGTGGTGTTATCACATTTTGGCATTCATCTATGGCTGAACAACTATCAAAGCTTGTCAATACGATGTCTCAGCACTTATCAATACTTCCAGAATCCTGACAAACATAATTGATTACCTGGGATTACCTGAGAATCTGAGATGTGATATCAAAACTGCAAAGTCAAAACATGCGACCCCCCCGTCCAATACCATGGCTCATCCACGTCAACTGGGCATGACAGCACACAAAGTGGGTAACTGTGGGTCAAAACTCTCATAAAAACTCTGGCTCAGCGTGGTCAGAAACAGATATTCCGCCCGATCGCTTAGATCCTCGACCAAGTTGCGGAGCGTTCCGTTATTCATGGCAGGCACCGAGTGGATCATGTAGCTGTAAGCGGTTCGGTTTGCAGGAAGCGCCATCAGACTCGCATGTTTGATCTGATATTCCTGATAGGACTGTTCAAAGACAACTGTCACATCGGTGCCGTTGATGTTACTATATCGGGAGTCGGGGATCGCGCCCGGGTTGTGGATCACCTATCCGATGAGTCGTTAGTAGAGCCTCAAGCATGTGCCATGGCGCCAATCTTTGAGTTCGTATGCTCTGGACGCGTACTGAAAGCCGAATACAAACGAAACAGAGACTGTATGAAAGAAACAAGACAGGTATCTCACCGTTCGGTCTAGCCCCAGCCCGGAGGCGTTTTTGGCCGCTGCATTAATCGTAGCCAAGTACTCGGCCGCGGACGTGGCATACTCGCTAGGCACCTCGTCGAAAAAGATACCATGCATGGCAAGGTTTGCCGACTGCGCGGCCCAGCCGGAGTAGATGTCGACCTCCTGCAGCACCGTGGTCAGATTTCGGCTTGCGTACCCTGTGCGCACGTATCCTACGGTCCGCACATTCGGGTACGCATTCAGCCGCTGGATCTGGTGTGCGTACTGCGAGCTGGGCTGCGAGCCGTTTCCCGGACCGCTGCTGGGATTGATGATGATGGTAAAGTTGAGATTGGGGTAGTTGGTCACTCTGATGACATCAATTGACCGATCCATCGGCTCGCAAAAGGTGTAAACTTACTGCTCATACAGTGGATCGTACGTACTGTTGCTCTCTGGCCAGATATAGAGAGGGAACAAGACCGTAGCCTTCTTGCCATGATGCCTTTTCGGCAGGAGAACTGCCAATGGCACCACAATGACAATAATGACCACAATGGCAATGGCCACGGCAATGCAAATCCACAATTTCCGTCGTTTGGTCATCTTCGAAGAAGCCATTGCAGGAGCGTGTTGGAACGATTGGTGAAGTGCACGTAAGCGGATTGACAGTAATGGAGATAAGAACGTAGCGATCACTCGCAGCAAATTCAAGCGACCTCGATTCTTACAAATACCTCAGCAGGAGCCTTCTCCAACTCTCCCAGCCCTAGTCTACTGAAGTGCCGAGAGAAAGGCAACATTTGGCGAGATTTAGCGGCTGACGACCAAGACACATCTAGGCCCTTGACTCGCTAGATCTATCCCAAGCCCAAACTTAGACAGTAGTTGCAGAGTCATATACTCTTCCTGATAAGAATTATTTTTGGATCGAACCACTGCAGCGCTAGTGCCGGTGTGATTTTCGTCTGTTCCTATCGCAAATCCGGGCGGCAAATCCGAGCTGAATCAATTCTGGACTTCCTCGCTTCTTAAGGCTTTAAGCACAGGCACTGTAGCTCAGCCACCATGGTGTTGGCTCGTATCTGTCATAGAGATGTGTCACTGAGTCTGGTCAGATTCTTCATCGCACAGACAGCTGGCAGAGTGTGGCGGCTTCTGCCTTATATCATCATCATATAGATCCGCACCCCCATGTACCTGTAGATTTGCGCATATCTCTCGTTTTCGTGTCCTGATCCCCAGTTCCATTCGCTATGGGGACAGAGTATTTGGGTCTCCATGCCATTGGATGGCATGGAATGGTCAAGACCTGGTGGGACAAAACACTCGCTATACTGCTATTGACCACCATCGTCCTGGGTTGTCTATACATCCTGTTCATTGTCGGGAAGAACCTTTATGCTCGCTGGAAGGTACGTCGCACCTCCTCTTGGACCTACCCTCTCCGATCACGGTACTAATACATGGTATAGGGGAGACGCCAACTGTCAGCCGCCCCCGTGGCCATCACTCGTTACCTTGACCGCTTGAAGAGGGAGACGAAACCTCTCCGTTCGCAGAACCCTGCAAAGGTAGACCTGAAGACATTCGGAGTCTACCTGGGATCAATATCCAGTCCTCCTAGTCCAGAGCAATTGTCCCTACTGTCGCGATGGGACGTTATCGTGGTCGACCCTCTTCAACCTGGGGTGGTGAGCGGTATATACAACTATTGTTCCTCCGCCCACGTCCTTGGTCGGCTGGATGTTCAGAGTCTGGTAAACCCGGATGCGAGCATCACAATCGATGAAGTCATTGAATGTTTGTGTGTCGTTGCTCAAACAGTCATCTCGAATTTCAGCCATCCGCAGGGAAGGGAGTCACCACTTCACGGGATCCTCCTGGCGGACTGGCAGAAGCATTTTCAACCGGTTGTACTCAACCATCTAGTCCAGTACCTCAATGGCATTGGTCTCGATGTATGGCTGGAGATGTCACCTCCCGATTACCTCAGTGAACGCGAATGTCGCGACATCAACATCGGCCGCATTCGGGGCGTTGTCTACCGCAACGGTACGATATTCCCCGACGGCAACCAACGGGACTACTTTCAGATGGAGAAGATGCGGACGACCATGCGAGTTGTGGCTGCCCAAAAAGCCATGGGAGGCTGCACTCACGCCATGTGGGAGACAGTCGAGGATGATGTCGACGTGTCCCACCATGTTCTCGGGCGGACCTTCAAGTGGTGCGGTTATAACAGCGCCATGACCTGGATTGGTCCACAATCCGCTCTGACAGACGCCAAAGTTGCCGCTCGTCGAACGATCAAGAACGAGCCCCTGGGAGCATTGATTATTATTATTATTATTATTCAAGTTTAACGTCCATATAGAGCCTTCTGGCTATGACAGACCCATCTATAGGTAGTAGCACGCTGCTAATT